>CAXKVX010003196.1:0-26682 GCA_964058865.1 Eleocharis quinqueflora
GGCCGAAATTTGGAGACCTGCCCGAACTCGTGACCCATTCGAATCCTTGCCCGACCCGTGGTCTGGTCTGCCCGACCCGTGGACCAGTGGCAGACGCATAATGGGTCCATATCACTTTATGTCACATCAAATTCAAAAAAATTCAAAAAATTCAAAAAAAAATCGAAAAATTAAAAAAAAATAATATGCAGAAAAATTAAATTCAAAAATTATACATTTTTTGGAATTTTTCGGATTTTTTTATGTTGTTTCATTTTCCTAAATTTTCAATTAAAAAAAAAACCCGTCAGACCCTTACCCGACCCGCCCGGGTTGATCACGGGTCGGGTTGACCCTTTCCAGTTCGAATTCGTGATATCCGTGGACCCATTGTATCCGTGGATTCGTGGATCCGCTCGGGTCGGATCCACAAGTACCCAACTCGCCCCGTTTGGAGAACACTATGCCGCACATCCAAAGGTCAAGTTCTTATTCTGTCTCTTCCCTTTTAGTTGGGTTTTGGGTAGGGGATTAAGTCTCGATCAGAGGGCATAAGCACAGATGAGTCAGTGACAAGGTCAGTGTTTGTGTCTTGGACAACAATTAATCAGACACTGATAAGGTGGGGTCTACTTGTAAGGTTTAATGAGACTCAGAGTTTTCGACCTTTCTGTCTTGATTTTGTGCAGACTTGATTCTTATGAGCCAAGAGGCTGACAACCCCTTGATTTGTATTGCACGTGTGATTCAAGCCCATTCAAAGCCCAAAATTATTCAGAAATTGATATAGAAGCTCAAAATATACCCATATGTTGTTTATTACTTGAAAATTCGAACTTAATTTGTGCAAATCTATTTTGAATTGTTTGGAAGCTCAAATGGTCGAATTTTTGAGTGAAATAAAGACCAAAATTCACACATTTTCTGTAGAATTTATTGGTATATGATTTGACCAACTTTTCTTGAGCTTTGACATTTGATTTATTTAGAAAATATTATATGTGATTATTTAGTAATATGGCAACCATAAAAAGTGCACATATTAAGCCTCAAATAATTCTTTCAATAACATAAACACCTCATAAAATTCTTAAAAAATATTCTTGAGCCTCCATTGCACTTGATTGGCTCTTTGATGAGATTTTATGTAATTGGCACATAGGACCTTGGATTTTTTCCAAAATTGAACCAGCCCTTTATTTGATCCCCTTGTATGCTTGCACCATGTGGCTAATGCTTGTCTGATTTTCTCCTTCTTTTTATAGACTAATAATTGATACATTTTCAAGTGTCAACTATTCTCACATGCTTCATGCGCTCAGCACCTTTATAGATTGTCTACAATGTTCCTCGCCGCTTCATTTGAAGTTGTCGCTTCAACGATCTTGTCGAAGCCAACCTCTACACCTTGATAGAGAATGTAGCTATCTTGTCCTTCATGCATTATTCTTTCAACACCTTCAGGTTTGCTATTGTTATTCTGATAATGGTTGTAGGTTCTTCAAATTCTTCTTTTACTTGTTCCCAAACACCCTGCACTCCGAGTAAGGCTTTGATCTGTACCGGCCAATAGTCGAAATTTGACTTAGTCAATTTCGGCAACAACATTTGTCCGAATGAACTACTCCCAAATCCAGCCATAAGCTCTGATACCAATTTATTGATGTTAATCGACTCCATCAAATCGCTCTCAGTATCGACTTGTCTCTTGGGTCTCAGTTACCTAGTGTGTTTATAGGTTGTTCACTCATCTCTCGGCTCTCACTCACTTAGAACAGGTGGTGCTCAGCTCACTTCAAAAGAGAATATTTGTGGAGTAGTTAAGACAAAATTTCTAGATCAGAAGGAGAAGAGAGTTTGCTTAAAACCAATTTTTTATTCAACACAAAAAAGTTGTGTTTCTCCCTCTTATTTTTATCAACTACTCCTATGTATACTACAAGATAGTTACATTACAAAATTCTTAGGTCTACAACTTATTACATCTAGCCTATTGTAGTCATTTAATGCCACTTTTTAAAGTCATTGCACTAACATGATATTTCTGACTTTGACAACTTCTCGTCAGATTGTACCTTTCAATTTCTAATCTCACTAAGATTTGGCTAATGGAGCTCTAGAATAGATTAGCAAACAGACTTGAAGACTCTAAAAGTGAAATAATGATTTGGGAGTTTTTTTCAATTATTTCTTAGAAGTTTGCGGCTGTTTATAACAATATCAGCTTCGGTATCATTTTGATTCGTCATGACGGGTTGGATAGTCGTGATGATACCTTGGGTTTATGCGAAGAATACCCTTCTTCCTTTGGATCACTAACAAGCTGGCCTATGTCCTGCAGGCACGTCGTGACGAGTTGGACATCCATTATGACGACTGGGCAACTCATCATGACACCTTCCTGAATTATGCTTCATTGGTTGCTGCAACGCATTCCTCGAAAAAAATTGTACTCAACCAATTTTTGACTTGTCTTTGCTGACTCGTAATGACGCCTTGATGACCCGTTTTGAAGTCTTTTTGGATAGATGCAAGTATTCAACAATTCAACTTAACACGCCTTCCACACGATGATAACTTTTGACTCATAATTCTGATTTTAACATTCTTCATGGCTTTGAAGAGCTTGCAATGAGACCTAGCCTTCTTCGAGGCTAAAGCCTAAATCCCCAACACCCACATTTTGAGATCATCTGAGATTGTTTGGAGCGTTAAATCTAACCTGAAAATTTCCATCGAGCAAGATGTGAGATCCAGATGTATTTTGCAAATTACCAAATTAAGAGAAATTGAAGCTAACGGTATTATTGTCGCTCAATTCAATTTATTTCTGAAATATCGTAATTTTAAATCATACTATGGACCAATAAACTATTATATTCCCACAACTATGTTTGATTATTTTGGACGCTCTGATATCATGTTTTGGATCAGTTCAGACTCATAATTTCATATACGAAAGAAATTAAAGAAACTATATTTTGAAGCAATTATTTAAAAGGGAGCTGATATATCGATACCTTCATTGATACCTCAATCGATACCAACAGGACAGGTTCAGTTGAATTCAGTTTGCATTTTGTTTATTCTATGATGCATGTTGTTTTTTGTATTATGCATATTGTTTTTGTTATTATGCATATAATTGATCGGACGCTGCACTGAAAACGAATGTCGCTACGCTCATCGACGCGGATTGCTACGCTCATCGATGCGGACTGGACGAATCCAGTTGCATTTATTTTGAAAAGTTGTTCTAGTTATTATGCATGTTGTTTTTGTTATTGTGCATGTTATTTTTGTTATTATGCAAGTAAATAACATGCAAAATAATACAAATAACATGCATAATAACAAAAACATCATGCATAATAACGAAAACATAATAAATCATAAGTATAACAAAAAAACATAATGAACTTAGCATATAAATCATAAGTATTTGAATGTCATTCATGTTTTTAGATGCACAATAACAAAAACAAAATGCATAATAACGAAAACAATATGCATCATAAGTAAAACAAATTTTCATAATAAATCATAAGTAGAACAAAAAAACATAATGACTTAGCATATAAATCATAAGTATTTGACTGTTATGCATGTTATTAGATTCACAATAACGAAAACAACATGCATAATAACGAAACAATATGCATCATAAATAAAATAAATTTTCATCGAAACTCAACTGAACGTGTCCAGTTGGCATCGCTGACGGTATCGAAGTTAGAATCCGCGAAACATTTTCCTATTTAAAAACCCGAGGATTCTCAAGTAAATTCGGAGGGCATCGGTGCACCGTCATAGCAATGGCAGTGGCATATATGTAATTATTTGTACAAGTTGAGGGCAAAGACCAATTTGTACATCTGCTACAGTCCAAAATCGACAATTGAAATTATCCGTAAATTAGAATCAAATAAAATCCATGCATATTGCAAAGCAATAACCAAAAAGGTGGTAAACGGCCGTAGGGAATCGTACAGTTACGGTGTGCAAAACGACAAAACATCGAATGCTGTGATCGTTAAGGCGATGAGCTAGGATTGTGCCACGTGTTGTTGATTCCCAATCAGAGCTGTTCATTTTAGTAATACTGAAAAAAAAGTGGTCCACGTGGTATTCTCCTATCCCTTCATAAGCAAATAAAAGGATTTCATGATGAAACCAAATATCAATACACTTTTTGCTTTGCGTCACTTGTCCTTAAAGAATATAAGACAAATAAACCAGTAAGATAATTACAGTTTGCTAATTTTAAATTTTAATTCTTGACATCATCTTCGAATTAATCACAGTAATTAGAAGCTAATTAATTTCTAATTTCAGTTGTGGTTTGTTAACAGAATTGTACTATATTATTAAAATGAATTGACTATCACAATGATGGACTATACTCTTGAGCCTTGTCAAATTAAATTACTGTAACTGGTACATAATTTTAATTGGGATAATTGAACGGATCTGAATCTGCTATTATGCAGTACCGTCCAGCGCAGTAGCGGACGATTCGGATCGACCGTCTATTTTGAATCGACCATCAGCGATTAAAATCAGAAAGAATTTTTAAATTTTGACAAGAATATTAAAGCAAATAAAAAAGATCGGACGATTCTAATACTGCGCTACACGATACTGTATAGTATCAGATTCGATTCTAATTGAACAACTAACTTTACTGTTTGGAAATTATGATGGAGATGAAAACACATAATAATGGTGAGAAAAGGGTTCGTTGTATCTATTGCGTATTTTTGACTCTGTACACTTGGCATTGAAAGGGGAGAAAGAGACAAACGGTACAAAAACTAACTGTACCTATGTGTGTGTTTTTTCGCTGGTGCTGGAGGAGAGGTATCAGTATCAGTATTGCCACCTAAACCGGGCTTGGATGTTGTCGACAAAGGATCCAAACCCGTTAAAAATCTTGTTTCATTACTTACATGTGTCTTATGCAGTGATCAACTGTGGGTCTAAGTGTGTTCTTACTTTTGCTAATTAATATTTATTAGGTACACTTTTACAGATGTGAACTTTATTATTGAACTATACTGGATATAACAAAAGCATGTCTTCAACAAAATACAACCAATTATACGGTTGCTGGTACTCATATTTTATTATTTATTTATTTATTATACCGAAATTGTGATTAAATTTGAGATAAAATTGTGGGGAACTTTAATAAAAAAAAGAAAAAAGTATCAAACAATTGTAAACAATTGAATGAATTCCGCCGCTTAATTGCATCATATTTATTCTAATTTATTTATTCCATTAATTAACAATTATTTCCGCCGCTTAATTTTCATTTCACCTCTTCTTTTTTTTCTTTTTTGTTTTTTTGAAAACATGGCAGCAGCTGCTAAAGTCTCTCTCCATTCCATCTAGCTCTGACACACTGCCACTTAATTTCAGAGGCAGATTTTCAATAAATGAGGAGGATTAAAATAATAATTAATTTGTTTTTTTTTCGTAAATGTGAATGTACACGTTTTTAACATTTACATAATTATATTGAAATATAGAAGTTTCTCTAATTCAAAAGTGTCCCTAACTTAAAAAAAAAAAAAGCAATTATAATTTCTAAACACAAAAGAAACCTAAATGTGACGGTTCAAACTTGAAATTTCTCATTTTCTATCACTCAATTGTGTTATTTGAGGTCAGGGGCAGATCCTGTGGTTTTTTAAGCCCGGGCACTAAAGTTGAATCAAACTCGGGCACAAACCCACTAAAATTCACTAAAATATCATTAAAAACTCATTTTTCACTAAAAAATAACTAAAAATTTGCATTTTTTTAAAATCAAGCCCGAGCATTTGCCCAAGCTTGTTCAAGAATGAGTCCGCCACTGTTTGAGGTCTCATGTTCTGAGAGCATCTTAAGATAGCAACATATGTATATGTGATCAAGCAATCATTTATTCATTTACACACATTTTATTGCACAAATTATGTTTAACATATTCATTACCAAAAACACTCTCTTTGTAATGTTGCCACAGTGTCAAATTTAATAGAAGAAAAACTGGGAAATGAAAACTAGAGTTTGATTTCTAAACCATATTTGGGAAGATAAAAATGCATAATTTAAAGCTACTTGTCCACATGCACAAATTACTAAAACACGGATAAAAAAAATAAAATATTAGAAAGAATGCACCTTATTTTCTTTCCCTGGCTCCTTTTTCAGAAAATAGAGAGGTGTATAATGGAAATTAAATGGGTTGTGAGTATTTCTCATGTGTGTTTGTTTTTGGTGGGAAGGAAAATAACCAAAAAAGGTGTGATGTGGAGATTCAGAAAGAAGAATTGAGAATGTAGTAGGGTCTTCAAGATGGGTCCGAATCTGCTGCTCGTAAATTACTGCTTGCTTTCTTGCGTGTTTTCGATTCGACCGCTCGATCATCACGAACGGCTGTGATTTGATTCAGGAGGCAGATGCTTTGACCGTTAGATGAGTTTTGAACGGTCCAGATCGAAACAAGCAGAAAAGCAAGCAGAAATTTATGAGCAGGAGATCCGGTTCCCTTCAAGATGCATACAAAAATATTCATTTTTTTTTTAAGTATGGAGGTAAACCATATAAATTTTTACCAAAAAATAAAAATGAGAGTCAACTTTGTAGTACACATAATATTTAAGCTTAAAAAATATATAGCAAAATAATACAACTAGATTTTGGAAAAGAAAGAAGGTCAATTGACCCATACTAGCATCTTCCCTTGCTGCCACCTATCACCAAAGTAACAATTAAATCACCCCATAAATTGCCCATATTAATTCTGATTATAAAACAGCAACCATAATTCCAAATATGTTCTTTTTTTTTCCTCATGATCTCAGTGTAATAATTCACCTGGTCTGGGTTGAGAACTTACAATTTAACCCCCACATTATGCTAGTTCGTATCTGCTACTATTCATGGTTATAAAGCAGGGCTATATGGAAGCAGATTATCTGTCGCGCAGTAGTAATGAACGATTCGGATTCTCTGCGTTGTAAGCTACGGACGGTCCAAATTTGATTCAGAAAGTCTGATATTATAAAGTTTAGTTTGTACAAATCTCGATGCAAATCAAATATTGAAATTTGCTGCGCAACATGCACAGTATTTTTGCTGTGCGGTAGAAGATCTCATTCCGGGCTATATGGACCTCCCATCATATGTCCATTTTCTAATTCAAGAATTATTAAACATGAACCACCTGTCAAGAAAATATTGGAAAAGTGGTTTCTTTTAATTTAAGTTACTAGTGATTTGTTGTCTTGTTGTTGTTCCACTCTTTATTCATGCTATTTGATTCTTTTATTTTTTTTCTTAGATTTTTTTTTCACAAATTGTTTTTGTGCTTTTATTTTAGGATCTAAAACACCATTTTTCACACATAAAATGATTAGAATGATCACAATAAAATCGATAAAATAGAAAGTTTTAATCGCTTAATAAAATGAAACGGTGGTAATTAAACTACCCGCTACCTCTCTGTACACCATACTTTAAATATCTAAGTACCATCCTATTCATTCCTACAGAAAAGAATTCTTGACATTAGCAAAAAAAAATTAATTATTTAGAGGATGTTTGTATTGTCAAGGATGAGTTCAAATTCTCTGAAATGAACAGTCATGTGCTTCAAGATTGGTCAACACTAAAATATATACACTATTATAAAATGACATTATTCTCGATTTTTTATAGCATTTATTGTCGATTTTTCTTCCGACGTAGTGGAGAACACTAAAAGTATTACAACTGGGATAAAATATTGACTTTTACCACCGATTTTTATACTAATAACCGATGTAAAAGTGACTTTTATCACCGGTTATTTTTATTCATAGTTAGTTATCACTAAAAAATCGGTGATAAAAAGTTCAATAAAAAAGTAAAAAAAAAGTTGTATGTTCTACAACCTGACAGCTGGTTGCAGAACGTATTCTTTTGACAGCTATCAAATCGCCTAGATAATTCAAATTTTAAATTTAAATTTCAAATTTAATTCAAAAACAAAAAATAGAAAATTAATTAAAAATAAAAGTAAAATAGAAAAAAAACAGAGAACAAACAAACAAATAAATAAATAAAAGGCAAAAAATAAGAAAACAAAAATAAATAAATAAATAAAATAGGACAATAATAGAGAGAAGAGAAGAGCCACTATTTGCATTTGATAATGAGAGAATAAAAATGACGATCTGTCGTTTCTCCAAACCACTTGTCTTCAAATTTCATCATTTTTTACGAAGAAGAAGAAGGAAAAAATAATGTTGAATATAGAGATAGACAGGAGGGAGACAACAAAGGTATATTTAGAGAGACATGAGAGATATAGAGAAGGGAGAGAAAAAAATTAGCAGGGACGCGCGTTTTCTAGATTCTAATTTTTAATGCTAATTTATTTAAAACATCTGATGATTAAACTTTTATCACCGGTTGGACGTAATAGTTTCGAAGCTTGTCCGAAGACAACGTCCAAGTTAATGGCGTCTGTAATTAGTCCCGTGGGTATACTCTCGCTAATTTTGTTCAAAATATAGACTATTTGCATGTATATACTGTATAACGTTATTAATATTTTGTATTCACGCTCATGATGAAAGTTCTAATAATGTAATATTTTATAATTTTTGTAAAGAATCCTGCTTTCGAAAAATAATGAAAGCAGGCTATCAATTCGGGTTAGCTTTTATTCAAAAATAAATATTTTGTATTCACACTCATGATGGAAGTTCTAATAATGTAATATTTTATAATTGAATCTCATAATTTATAGAACGATTTCATGATTGATCTTTCGTACTCTTATCAAGAAAAAAAAAACAGTATCTGTTATCTTATTTTTTCATTATCTCTCCTTTTCCATTTATAGCAATTGTCACGTATGAATTTGAAATTGGGAATGCCATGCCAAATAAAATTCAATTCATAAAATTTTATTTTCTATAATATTGAACGGTCCAAATCAGATGTTTGAATCATAAAAATAAAATAAAATAATCAAATCTCGGACCATTGACTATATACTTAATATTATAAACCTATTACCAAAAAAGCATGTTTTTGACCCATCTAATTGCTTGTCAACATGAAAATGTTCATCAATAATTTCTTGCAGACAATGATAAGGAAACGCAAATAAAATATTAAAATCTAAAGCAACAGGTCTCTTCCGAAATAAATAGGAAAAAAATAAAGGGCCCACATGCAATATGTGGTTGGACAAACAAATGATGCTTTTCATTGCCTTGGATCTTTCGAAAGAATGTAAAACAATCCATGATATTAGGTTTCGTTAATCACATACAAACATAAATAACTCGTATGAAACATTGAGCGCATTTGGAGGGAGTTTGTCAATTGCAAAATAAGAAAGGAAAACAAAAAAATAATCGTCACATCATAATATGTATAGAAAAACTTTTGTTCTCCTATATTTGGTCTCTCGTCTTCGTCTCTCCGCTATCTTTTGTATTTTGTCTTATTCTTAATTTGTCACTTTTTGACTTATTTTTATTTTCTCTTATTATTTTTATTAGTATTGTTCTTATGTTAAGACTAACATTCGTATTATTCATATTAACTTTTTTTATGTTCATACTAATTTCACTCGTATTCATACTAACTTCATAGCTGTTTATATCAACTTTCGAGATATTCATATTAACTTCTCTGGTGTTTACACCAACTTCTATTATGAACTGTTGAAATTGAGACGTCAAA
This sequence comes from Eleocharis quinqueflora, assembly GCA_964058865.1. Classification (NCBI taxonomy): domain Eukaryota; kingdom Viridiplantae; phylum Streptophyta; class Magnoliopsida; order Poales; family Cyperaceae; genus Eleocharis; species Eleocharis quinqueflora. The sequence goes on from CAXKVX010003196.1 coordinate 9,712, forward strand.
TTCAATAAATAAAGTTTGGACTACGTGTTATATATTTAATATATCAAGTATTGTTACTAATATTGCATGGAGTAATATAAGATATGCTATAAATGTGATTAATTGTGAAATGGCATAATACATATTTTGCTAAATTTTGATACGAATACATAGAATTAAAGTGAATTAATTATAATTGTTGATCGACCAATTATGATTAACTTAACTAATGCGAGTGTTAATGTAAAGTTAGAAATATTATTTGGACTAATCAATCAAATTGGATCAAAGTCCAAGCAAAACATGCCAATCAACAAGTGTCTTGCCGCAGCAGGAGAGCCTCTTTGTGACCGCACAAGACTTAAGGAAAGATTTGGCAAGAAATCTACAGAATTTCAACCCAGATCATTTGAGGTCGTAAAGAGCCCTTCTTGTTGGGATTTCATATGTATGTTCAAAAGGGCAAAAAATAAATTTTTTCTCTCTATTTGACTCAATACACAAAGCATCTTATTTCTATGACAATTGCAAGCAAACTTATATTATGGTATTTCATCGAACACCTCTTGTGCATCACCAAAAAAGGGAAATAGGCCACTATTTCTTACACAAGAGTGAATAAAAGTTATACCTAAAGAGATTGTCAAATCTCTTAGTAGAGAGGAGTCGATTTATCTTTTAGGTCTCTTGGAAAATTTTTGTCTTCCTTCTTCAGCCACGGAAGCACTCTTGTCTCTTAGTTCACCTTGAACCTAAACAACAACCTAAAACACCCTTAGATAGATGGATGTAGAGGTTAGATCTTAGATACAAGCACCTAGATCTTCAATCTTCAATGAACAAGCTATTTTATTTGGTGCCTAAACCTTGCAAGTGAAGAAGAGAACAAGAGAAGAGTTTCTTTCTTCACAAGAGAAGAAGAATTGAATAGTAACACTATTCATGGGTACGGTAGCAACGACTACTGTAGCAAGAGAAAAAAATTTCACGCAAATGTTCTCAAGCATACCCTTTATATAGCCAAGTCCTATGGCACCTTTTGTGTTAATTATTTACACAAATTTCATTGATTCTCTCTTGTTATTATCTAATTATATTTTACAAAGAATTAATTTACGACTAAATAATATGATAATATTATTTAATATGTGTTAATAATTATTTTTATAATGCTCTCAAACATTATACAAATTAATATGCACATATATTTCATAAATTTATTTATGACCTAAACATAACATTTTGTAGAACATATTATTTTTAGCATTTTATCACATACATTTTAAATCGTACATCACGTGATTAAATAAATCATACAAAATGTACATTACTTGTTGTTTTAATTTAGTTGGGGTGACCTTACAGAGTATCTATGTCAGCTTGAGATATAAAATAAAATACTATATTATGGATTATAAGAGGTTCTATCACTATATTATTGTCTCTCAAACGACATAGTCATTACGTGCTTGATCCACTTGATTCGTGTCTATCATTGTCTCATGATATTTTAAATAATATGCAAAATAGGATCATGTCATTTTTGCATTATATTATTTTCTTGGTCTCTCAAGTGAATTATATAACTACATCAGTTATATTGCATGTAACATAATTTTACTTTACCAAGGGGACTAGTAATTTTATAACTCAAATAATTGAGAAACAATAACAATATTGACATATAAATTTCTCCGTACAAGTCGTGCACAACAAACTACTATATCATTCCAATCATTTGAATAAACTTTAAATAACAATCACATTATATACTTTGCATGTGAAAAACCTATATGTCTAATATATAATATTCAAAGACACATTGAAAATGTTAATCACACAAAACAATCCATATAATGTTCCATCGGATTGGGTAATGTTCAGTATATAAAGAACCACTATTTTATATACTCGTGTCATTGAATAATAATCACTTATCAACATTTATAGAACTATAATGTAATTTCATTTGACATGTCAATCTTCATGGTAAATAATATTCTCTTTAATTACCACGATTGTGGAACATATTTAGAATTATATGTTTTCATCTAAAAATTTCTATGGTTCAAGACCACGTGCATCTTGTTGAATACTTCTAAAGATATAACATATCAATCTCAAAGAACATAAATGTATAATAACATTTAAAATCATAGATAATCTATAAATTCATTATAAAAAAATAACTTTCAAAACACACATCCTTCACTTCTTGCGGCCACAAGAGATTAGACAGATTTTCTGCATATTTCAACCCAAGTTAATTGAGACTGCAAAGAGCCCTTCTACGGTCGCAAATAATGAGACCGAAAGGCAAAATTTGTTGCCTTTTTTACTGGTATATGTCTAACTTGTGCTCCAAATAATACCAAATTTTGTGTGCGTGTTTACAGCAGAAATACCCACATTTTGGAAATGTTTGGAGAGAATATGCATATCAAATATTTTATAGAATATTTTTTATTAATGACGATATCTCCCCAAGATACTTTATCGCAAGTATGGAAGCACTGGGTCTCCAAGCAATATCGATGTATTAGGTGCATATGCGTTGTGCTTAGGCTCTACATTGACCTCTCCATTAAAGTCAATTACCTCCAAGATCATTCGTAACCTCAGAGGAAAAGAAAGGAGCACCAGTGTTTGTTTGGAAGGATCTGCTAGCGACCATATCGAGGTGATGCTCAACCATCTTCACCGCCTTCTTGAATTGCTTGTGTGTAAGGCCTTAAGAGATGGATAGTAAGTTTTCCCTTCCGCTCTTTTATTTATATCTTAAATCTTGTGCGGAGTTTTTAATCGCAATTGTTAATTAGGATTTTGGTATTTTATTTGACTCTACCTAATTTGAAATTGCACCAACAAGTGCTATCATAGCCACCTCTGTGTCAAGATTTAGGATATTTTTTCATTTTCTGAAAATTATATCGAATTTTGATAGTTGCAAAAGGATTGAATCAATTTTCTATTTGTTCTTTGATTAATTTAAATATTCTTGAATTCAAAATTTAAAATTTTATCCAATTCCTCACTTTTCATGCAATTCTGAATAGATATTATTCAAGATTTTGATTTATTAATTTTTTAAAATAATTAAAATAAAGTCGAAACTTGTAAACATATCCAATTCCTCGCTTTTCATGCCGTAAAACTTCGCCTTGCGACCTCAGGACATATACAAATTGGCACAAATTATTCTGAAATAATAGGGACCTCTTTGTGGCCGCAAAACATGGAAATTGTGTCATTTTTCAGAATTTACAGAGTTGGTTATTTTTTTAATTGTGCCCTCATATGTAAAAATGTAAATTACTACCAAATCTGGATTTTAGAAGTAGCTATAGTTAATTATAATTTATTTTATATATAATTATAATAAATATAGTTACCAAAGTAATATTATGTTTATTTTAGTTAAGTATAAAATTTGCTTATTATCTATAATTAGTATTTAAGGCTAACAAAGAAAAGATAGATATGCTAAATTTTAAAAGGTTTTTCAATTAAGAATAAATTTAGTATAAAAAATATTTAGTAATTTTCTAAAATGTTCTTAATAAATACTAAATAGAAGTTATGTAAAGAAATTTACTAAAAGAATTTAAATAGAAGTTTTGTATTATATATGTATATGTATATATATACGACGAATAGATTCTTTAGGATACGTTCAAGTATAAACTTCACACATGATTTAAAATCTATTTAAAGGCAATTAGGAATATATGGCACGTTTTCCTAAACAACATTATTTGCTAAGGAATAAGCAAATGACCCATAAGGTTTAAAATGACGTACCGACAACAAATTTATTAATTTCTCCAAAGGAGCATTAACTTTCAATAGTTGTCGTGTACATAAAGTAAGGTGTATAAAGAAAAGCAATGAGATACTATGTGCTAATGATGTCTAAGAAAAACATTTTGAGCTTGGTCCACCATGGTCCATCTGTGACCCGCCTCCCCCACTTGACTGGCATGGTCATTAGTATGTAATTATATCAATTTGACCCAAAGACAGAAAGACACATGGGCTCATTAGATAATACTTTGTTCATAACACCAAAATACCTAAGAGTATTGATTGCATTCAAAGATGCGTCATGATGGCTAGTATTTGACTTGATATGAAACTAATGGAGAAACATAGAGCTTTCAAGGCCTTTAAATAGACTTTATTGTTCTTAATTTGGCTAGTATTTATTGTTCCTAATTTTTCAGACGCTCCAACTCTTACTGGGACAAATTTTAAGCTATGGGAAAAAAAACTTAAGTTGTTTCTGAGAATGATGAAGTGTGAATGTGTGTTCCATTATGATCACTCTAAACCAGCTGATAAAGATGGGATGGCAACACACCAAACGAAAACTGACATTAAAGAGTGGGAGCATCATGAAAATATGCATTATGGTCATGAAGATGACAACCCATGAGACACTTCAAGATTGTATTTCTGATAGAGAATATGTTGCTAAACAATGCATGAAAGCCTTCGAGGATAAGTTTGCGTTGAGTAAAAAGAAAAATTTGTATACTAACGGTCAACCTAAACACCTTAAAGTTCAAAGGCAAAAATGGATCAGGGAGCAATTACTGAGATGATTAAGCTCCAACGTGCACTCAAGTCAAACAGTTTCGGCATGTCAGATGATATTCCCATTGAATTCATTTTCATGTATCTTCCACCCTCCTACAGTCAATTCAGTATGACTTACAACTGCATCGAGAAAATTTGGTCAGTGACTGAGTTTGAAACTCAACTGGTGCAGGAGGAGGAGAGACAAAAGATGACTAAGGGAGAGGAGGCTCATATTGCAACACCTGACTCTAACGAAAAAATAAAGAAGCACAAGAATAAGAAAGAAAAAGAACCCATCAAAGAAGCTATAAACAATGATGCTATGAAGCAGAATAATGACAATACTTCTGAGAAATCAAAAGATAAGGTTATTTGTGACTTTTGCAAGAAGTCGGGACACATTAAGATACACGATACCAACTACAACTCATGGTTGAAGAAGAAATGTATGTGTATTGGCTTAGTTTGTTTTGAAATTAATTTAAGTATTGTATCTAGATTCTTGGTGGCTAGATTAAGGTGCAACATTTAACATAAGTATATATATGCAGGACTACCTAAACCTCTGAATGCTACGTGAGACTGAACACTATATTTATGTAGGAGATGGAAGAAAGGTTGAAGTTGAAGGAGTAGGAAAGTTTAAATTATTATGGCTTTTATTTGTATTTTGATTTATTAGTGGTTCCATTCTTTAGAAGGAGCCTAATTTCTATTTTCTATTTGATAAGAATAGGTATGTTCAATTAATAATGAAAATTTTAGTTTGTTTCAAAATTCAAAACAAGTTGCTTCTGATTCTTTGTCTTCTTCTGATAATTTTTATTTTCTTGAATTAGATACTTCACATTCAGATGCACTGCACACATATACTAGAAAAGTAAATTAACTAAAGAGAATTTAGCAATATTATGACACAATTTGGGACATATTTCTATGAAAAGAATTGAACGACTTGTGTCTAATGATATTCTCCAACCATTAAATTTCACAAACTTGAATGAGTGTGTAACTTGCATAAAGAGAAAACAAACTAATAAGCACAAGTTGATGCCAAAAGATGTAATGGCATCTAATAATTGATACATATTGATATTTGTGGTCCTTTTCCAAAGGCCACACGAAATGGTCACATGTACGTTATCACATTCATATACCATTATTCAATATATGACAATATTTACTTGATTAAAGAAAAGACTCAAGCAAAACATGTTCCAAAGTTTCAAAACTGAAGTTGAGTTACAACTTAACAAATACATAAAGTCTATCAGCAAGACCGTGGTGGTGAATACTACGACATATATGATGGCTCAGGAGAACACGTCCAGGACCCTTTGCAAAATACTTAGAAGAATGCGAGATTGTACCTCAGTATACATTGTCAGGCTCGCCTGCAATGAACGGTGTTGCTGAAAGACGCAATCGCACTCTTAAAGACATGATGAAAAGTATGATTGCTCGTAAAACTCTACCTGAGAATATATGGCAGGAAGCCTTAAAGACTGCAACATATATACTCAACAGAGCACCCACTAAAGCAACTAACAAAACTCCATATGAGATTTGGGTTAGGCGCAAACCTAGCCTAAATCACATACGGATCTGGGGATGTCCAGCAGAAGTCGGGCCTTACAATTAACAAGAAAAGAAACTATATGAAAGAATATTTAGTTTTTATTTTATTGAATATTCTGAACGTTATAGAGGATATAAATTTTACAATCCAACAGAACATACAATTTTCGAGTTGGCAAGTGCGAAATGTTTTGAGAATAATGAGTTTGTAGGGGGGAGATATGATAAAACATAGCATTTTTGAGGAAGAAAAGAATGAAGATGAGACCATGGACAAAAGTTCGGGTTTTGTCTGAATTCTGATATAGTTAAATCCACAAAATGCATCTAGTGTCAATAGGCAAACTTCACTCCCTCCGCAAATTCCACAAGAAAATGTGAACACAAATGGACCCGAATCAGACTCAAATAATGACGTTGTCATGGATGATGTCGATGGTCATGCGCCTTTGGGAGATCCGTGATAAGATGAAATTATATACCAGAATCATAGGGTATTTTGTGTAATTTATGCCAAAATCCGATAAGTTTAGGTCAAAATATCCAAGTTTAGTCTCAAGTTCAAGTTACTTCCCTAGAATTGGTTTACAATGCAGAAAATAGGTAATGGAAGCACAAGAAGTTATTTCTGGACACCTGGAGCAGTTGGGAGCGAGATCAGATAGTTAAAGGATTCATTACGGCCGTAATCACCCTTCATTACGGTTGTAATCATCCATTACGGCCGTAATCACGCTTCATTACAGCCGTAACCACCACATCCCGAGACTGCAGATTCCAGAACTTGGCCAAAACCTCTTCAGATCAACCCATTACGGCTGTAACCAGTATCCATTACGGCCGTAATGACCCTTTCCCGAGAGATAGATTCCCAGTACTTAGCCACCACAGGAGTTAAGTACACTCATTACGGCTGTAACCAACACACATTACGGCCGTAATGGTGTTTTCCCGAGAGACCATATTTCAGGACTTAGCTAGTTTCAGACTCAGAAAACTTGATTACGGCCGTAACCAAAACCTATTACGGCCGTAACCAGAACATGACGGTCAATTTCAGCCTCAGAAGAGTTCATTACGGCCGTAATGACCCTTCATTACGGCCGTAACCAAAACCGACAATTCCCAGAATAGATCCCACGACCATATTCTTGCACGGTCTGCCAATTTTAGCACTAATTACGACCGTAATGACCCATCATTACGGCCGTAACCAAGGTCGGCAGAGCAGTTCAGTTTTATTTTGGGAAGGTTATTAGAGGTTATTTTGGGATTCGTGTATTCATGTATAAATAGGGGGGTTCAGATCTGTTTAGGACATGCTTTGAAAGAGATAGTTTTCCATTACACTTTTGAGAGAAAGAGAGAGATTTTGGGGAAGAAAGAGAAGAAGAAGAAGGAAGAAGAAGAGAAGGCCATTAGAGACTTCATCACTTTGGTTTAATCTTCCACTCCTTCTTTTGTTTTCTTTTACTTACTTAGTTGTATTTTCATGGCCATTAAGGGCTAATTCTCCATTAGGTTTTTAGGGAGACTTGAAACTTGGCTTGTATCTTACTTGGTTTAATGATATGATGATCGTTGTTTTTGTTATTATGGCTTGTGCTTGTTTTATTGCTTATTGTGATCTTGATCAAATTGCATACGTAGGATTTAATGGTTGTAATTGAGAAATTGAATTGTTAGATTCCGACCACAAGTAACAAGGTAGATGGTAATTTAAGTACCGAAACGTGACGATTGTCATCTATAGGCCAACTTGATTGAATTGAATAATTGTACCAAGTACCGAGAGGTGAATTGCAATTATTTAAGTAGATTAAGGCAATTAGGACTTAATGAATTTAGACTAGAATAATCAAGTACCGAAAGGTGAAAATTACTCTAGTTTAGATATGGTACTAACATAGAAATATCCCTTAGTACCAAACTTGTTAATTGCGCCTCCTTAATACAAAAACAAACCTTTAAATGACCAAGTAGATATAAACAAGTGGATAGAAACCTTAGAAACCTAAACCTCTCATCTTAATTCTTGAAATTGTTAATTTATTTACTTAGTCTCAAAATTGCATAACACCAAAACCAAACCTTTCGCTTTACAGAAAAACTCAACCTTTTAATTTCTTACTTAGATTAGAATTATTAAAATTTGATAACTTAGTCCAACTTGTCCCTGTGGATTCGATCCCTAAGTACTACAATAGACTGTTGTATACTTGCAACCTCTATTTAACAACTAGGGTTAGTAAAACTCGTATCAATCCGAAAATTAGCAATAATGTTCATGAACCTGTCGTGAACCCTCAAGAAAATATTTTTCAAGAAATAATTAAACCAGAACAAGTACAAATCAAACGATCCACTGGAGAGAAAAGATCAGCAAAATACTACGATTTTGTATATCTTCAAGAACATGAATTTGACTTTGGCATGTTTGAAAATGATCCTGAAAATATCAAACAAGCTATGAAAAATCCTAACTCACAACAATGGATCGATGCCATGAATGGAGAGATGAAATTCATGTACGACAATGACGTTTGGGATTTTGTTCCATTGCCTAAAAACAAGAAAATCGTTGGTTGTAAATGGATATTGAAGACTATATGGAATTCTAAAGGCAATGTTGAAAAATACAAAGCACGTCTTGTTGCAAAGGATTTCACACAGAAAGAAGGCATTAATTATAAGGAAACATTATTTCTGGATTCATCGAAAGATTTCTTAAGGATTATATTGGCACTAGTAGCACACTATGATTTAGAGATCCACCAAATAGATGCAAATACAGTGTTTCTTATTGATTAAATTGATGAAACGATCTATATGATGCAACCAGAAAACGTTGTGATGGGAGATTCAAAATGTATGGTATGTCGACTCAAGAAATTCATTTATGGGATAAAACAAGCATCTCATATTGGTACTTAAAATTTCACTACATTATTAGCTCACACGGTTTCGAGTCTAACTTGGTTGATGAATGCATATACCTCAACTTATGTGAGAGTAAATTTATTTTTCTTGTCTTACATGTAGATGACATAGTGCTTGCAAGTAACGATAAAAATATGTTGCATCAAACCAAGAACTATTTAGTAACTTTAAGATGAAATATCTTGGTGATGTCGCATTTTTCTGGAGATTGAAATACTAAGAAAGAGATCCAAGGTATTCTAAGGTTATCCCAAAAGAACTATATCGATAAAGTTTTGAATAGGTATGACATGAAAGATTATGACAAGAGATATCCATGTAGCTAAAGCAGATAAATCCAGTCTTAAATATTGTCTCCAACCTGATTTAGAAAAGGATGCCATGAAAGACATTCCTTATGCATCCGTTGTATGCAGTCTCATGTATGTTCAAGTATGCACGAGACAAGACATAGCCTTCATCACCGGAATGTTAGGGCGGTACTTAAGTAATTCATGTATGGAGAACTGAAAGAAACAAAGATGGTGCTAAGATTCCTAAAGATAACAAGAAATTTTATGCTCACATATGGGAGTTCGGAACATCTCGAGGTCACTGGATCTACAAACTCCAATTTCGGAGGATGTGCTGACATAAAGAGGATACATCTTTATGATGGCAGACGGTGTTGTGTCGTGGAAAAGTGCTAAGCAGACATTAACAACTTCTACAATGGCGGCCTAATTTGTTGCATGCTACAAAGTCTCTAACCATGTTGTGGCTCAAGAGTTTTGTCACTAAGCTGCTATATATGTTCTATCTTTATAATTTGTTGCATGCTACAAAGTCTCTAACCATGTAGTATCTTGTATTGTGAATCCACTAACACTGTTGTGTGACAATAATTCAGTCGTACTTTATGCAACCAACAACATGAGCTCAGCTAAGTCCAATTACATAGACAACAAGTTTCTTGTTGTAAAAGAGAGAGTGTAGAATAATGAGTTAAAGATAAAACATATAGGTACATACTCCATGATTGCAGATCCACTCACAAAAGAGCTATCACCTAAGAAGTTTCATTAACATGTTGCTTGTATGGGTGTTGTTCCTATTTAGGATAGGTTAAGAAAAATGTGGGAGTCTAATTTTTTTGAATTTTGTTCCATGCTATGTAATTAGTAACAAGTTATGATATGCAAGTTACATTTTGAATCTCATTGTTTTCTCTCTTTAAAGTTTTTTACCTCACTAAAGTAAAAAATAAAGATGACTCATTTGAAAAGATGCACGTATAATCACACTCTCATGTAATTTTCGAATTATATGTCCAAAATTTATTCATGTCATCCAGTTGCATTTGACACTGTGATTTAATTCGAGATAACCACGAAGTAAATGTGGTGAACATCACTTGAGTCCCTTGTTGGTACAGTTGGTGGATCAAATTGTTGAAGAAGTATGAAAAGAAAGATAAAAAAAACTTATGCATGCATATTAAGATATAGATAATCAATAAGATCACATTTGTCCATGTGGGAGATTGTCGGAATTGAATTGTCAAATTCAATAAATAAAGTTTGCACTACGTGTTATATGATTAATATATCAAGTATTGTCATTAATATTACATGAAGTAACATAAGATATGTCATAAATATGATTAATTGTGGAATGACATAATACGTATTTTGCTAAGTTTTGAATACGAATACATAGAGAATTAAAGTGAATTAATTAAAATTATTCATGAACTAATTATGATTAATTTAACTGATGCAAGTCTTAATGTAAAATTAGAAATATTCTTTGGATAATCCAATCAAATTGGATCAAAGCCCAAGCAAAACAGACCAATCAACAAGTGTCTTGTGGCCGCAAAAGAGTCTCTTTGCGGCTGTAGAAGACTATGAAAGATTTGGCAAGAAATTTGTAAAATTTTAGGCCAGATCATTTGCAACCACAAAGAGCCCTTCTTGCGGCAGCAAGAGACTAGGCAAAAAAAAATTATATTTCAGTCCAAGTCAATTTCTGTCGCAAAGAGACCTTTTGCGTCCGCAAATAATGAGACCGAAAGACAGAATTGTCTGTCTTATTTTGCTGATATCTTTCAAACTTGTGCTCCAAATAATACCAAATTTTGTGTGTGTGTGTTTACAGCAGTAATACACATATTTTGGAAAGGTTTTGGAGATAATTTGGATATCAAAAATTTTATAGAATATTAGTATTAATGACGGTATCTCTCCAAGATATGTTATCACTAGTATTTAAGCGTTGGGTCTCCAAGCAATATCGGTGTGTTAGGTGCACATGAGTTGTATTATGCTCTACATTGACCTCTCCATTATAGTCAATTACCTCAAGGATTATTCTAACCTTAGAGAAAAAGAAAGGAGCACCGGTGTTTGTTTGGAAGGATCCGCTAACGATCCATACTGAGGTGTTGCTCAACCATCTTCACCTCCTTCTTGAATTACTTGTGTGGAATGTCTTAAGAGATGGATCGTAAGTTTTCACTTTCGTTATTTTATTTATATCTTAAATCTTACACATAGTTTTTAATCACAATTGTTAATTATGATTTTGGTATTTTATTTGGCTCTACCTAATTTCAAATTGCACCAACATGAACACATTTTACAACTAATCTGAACACCTATTTTATTTAGTCAGCACACCATTATGTGCAAAACAGACTTGAACAGCTAGTATGAACACATATATCAACTAGTTTGAACACCAATTTTATTTAGTCTGTACTTCATGCATTCTGTATAAAATAGACTTGAAACAGTGCAAAAACAGACTTGAAACAACTAGTATGAACACCTCTTTCAACTAGTATGAACACATATTTTATTTAGTCTGCATCTCATATATTTTGTGCAAAACATATTTGAAACAATGCAAAAACAGACTTGAAACAACTAGTATGAACACCTATTTGATATAGTCTGAACACATATTTTAGTTAGTGTGCACCCACATATATTATGTGCAAAACAGACTTAAAACATTGCAAAAATAAACTTGAAACAGCTAGTATAACACGTCTTTCAACTAGTCTGAATACATTTTTTTAGTTTGAACACATTGTTTAATCTGCACCTCATGTATTCTATACAAAACAGATTTGAAACAGTGTAAAAATATATTTAAAACATTTAGTATGAACATCTTTTTTAACTAGTTTGAACACATGTTTTATTTAGTCTGCACTCATGAATTTTGTGCAAATCTTACTTGAAGGTGCAAAAAAGATTTGAAATAGTATGAACACTTCTTTCAACTAGTCTGAATATATTTTTTATTTAGTCTGAACAGCTGTTTTATTTAGTCTGCATCTCATGCATTTTGTACAAAACATTAAGGATAGTGTGTAGGACGGAAACATTCAGAAGAATGTGTGCGGTTCAAATATTCATTTTTATCCGCTTTTGACACTTTCACTTTTTCTTTTTAGCAAAGTAAGTTAGATGGACAAAAATGGAAACAAAGATTGTGAAACTATTAGTCGGATTCTAAAAGTTAGCTCTCTGCTAGATTAGTGAAGTACTATTGTTGGAGTAGGTTCTTATTTCAAACTAAATTGTTAAACAAAAATAGAATAAAATGGAGTGTAAATATTTATCTTAATTACTTCACCAATATTATTTGACGTATGCCTCTTTGGGATTAAGATAATTCATTGATCTTGTAATAAAATTTATTATCATAACGACGACAACATCAACAACAATAATATTAATTTTAGAAAATATAATAATAAAATAAGTAAGCTTTTTTTTTAAATAGAGTAGCCTCAAGTTGAGGTCTCGGCTTCTATTAAACAAATAACAGAAGCAATACAACAATACTAGTTTTAGCACATGATTATGTGCATGTATGCTGAAAGTAAAGAAAATAAAAAACAATATATGCGGAAAAACAAAAAAAGTCCCTCATGTAAACATCCTAAAACTTTATTTATTCTAAACAATTCATCTAAAATCTCCTTTTTATGTTGTCTTGAAAATCTCTGACGATCTTTAGACACAGCTCCTTCATTATATTATGCTTTCCTTGGTTGTGTAATTGCAAAACAAACTCAATTTCCCAATAAGTCCTCATCTTCACTCTCCACTTGTGCTTGACCTTCTTGATTGATTATTTCCCTATCTGCTAATTGAACAACTGCCAACTGATCTCTATTGTTAAAATTGTGTGCCCATTTGAAGGAGGCACCTGTCCAAATTTGAATAAATTAAACACATTCCAATAGATAATCTTAGCTGTGCTATTTTGCTTTTGATTAAATATGATGTTATTTCTTTCAATCAAAATAATCCAAATATATGCAGCTAATAAAGGTCCCCAGTAATTAATTTCTTTGGAATTCATTTGGATAATAGACAGCCACATTTCAGAAAGTGATGTAGTATTGAGATAGTTAATATTGACAAAATTATACTTTTATAGTTGACCAGAAATGCTGACTAAAAGGGCATTTTAAAAGTAGGTGATTTATTGTTTCATTTTCTGGACAAAACACACATTTTGTATCAGTGACACATTTCCTGATTAGTAAATTATCTTTTGTAAGTATTTTATTGTTCATACACAACCATAAGAACAATTTAAACTTCAAGGGTATTTTTAAACACCATACTAAATAATTTGAATAATTTGGTTACAAAAATATTTTTATATATAATATCAATTATTATATACGAGTTAATAGAATTTTACGATAGCTGGTATCTATTTTAATTAACCCTGATTATTCGTCATCTCGATAGTTGTTCGCACAGCCTCTCCATGATACAAACATCGATTCAATCCCACAGCCTTACCCCTCTTTCTTTCTCAGAGATATCTCACAACAGCTCCCCTTTCTCCAGGCTGCCACCCAAACCAAGGATGATGGATCCATTACATGGCGATGGACCACCCAAGGGAAATACTCCTTACAATCAGCCTACAAATGGCTCATCCACCCAGGAGAGAACTCCCCCGCTTCCAAACTGGTCTGGCTGGCCAAAACTCCAATCAAAGTCAAGATCTTTATATGGATCCTACTAAGAGGTCGTTTACCCACAAGAGACAGACTGAGCAGACAAGGCGTCCCAACTGACGCCCATTGCGTACTCTGCCAACAATCTGCACCTGAAACACCCACCCACTTGTTCCTAACCTGCCCTTACAGCTGATTAATTTGGAATACTCTCAGACCGCACCTCAGACTCAGGCAACATGACGACTTAACCTCCATGTGGATAGACAACAAGGACAACAAGTAGTGACATCACAACGTGGAACACCGCGATGCAAGCAACAACTTGGAACATATGAAAGAAAAGAAACAAACAAATTTTCCAAGGCAACTCCACACCGAAGAACTCAACTCTGCTACAAATCAACAGAGACATAACATTATGACGCGATGCGGGATAAAACTCCAGAAGCAATAGAACACTCTCCACATTCTTCTATTCTTTTATTTTCTTCTTTTCTATTTTTTTACTTTTCTCCCTTTTTCTTCTCTTGCTCTCTACCTCCTTTTCCTTTTTCCTTTTTTCCCTCTTCTCTTTTTCTTCTTTTCCTTTTTTTTTTTTTTGACAACTATTGTACAGCAAATAAGTCAATTAATATAAGCTAGGCTAAAGCCTAATTCAAAAAAAAAAAGATAGTTGTTCGCACATTCCGATCATTTTCATCTTGCATAGAATATTTCCGGTCAAGTAGTCAACCCCCAACCTTCAATTATAAGTTTATAACAAATGTAGTAATATTTATTATTTTAAATTATTTCATTCGTCATAAGGTTAACGTTTTAAAGGATACTCACTTTTTTTTATCAAAAAAAAAAGACACTCATTTTTTTTATCAAAAAAAAAAGGATACTCATTTTATTTCTGATGCATAAAAATATCGACATTTAGTGTCTCATTCTGCTACAAGTCGGCAATGCACTGGCACGTGACCATAACTTTTTATAATGATTATTCATGAGTGCGCTTGGATTATTTTTCGTCGAAAGTTGATTCCTAATAATTTTCGATATGTAGATTATATTTAACTGTTTTGATTATATGCTGACATTTAAAAATAATATTTTGAACACTAAATAAATTTGTATTTTGGTTACTCCGCCAAGCATATCCTAGCCAACATTCTCATATATATCGACTATCGAGTAGATTTAAAATTAATAACGCAATTACATATCGCATGATGAGCTATGCAGTATGCTAATTACTGAATAATCGACAAAAGGGAATATTTTAATCAGAAAATGTATAATGCACCGAATAAGGGAACTGACGAGAAGAAAGAGACAAGAGAAAAGGCTAGTTGCCTATGCCTATATACTGCATGTGACGATTGAGGAAGCAAGGTACTGGAGAAACTGATCTAATATATTGTGTAAAGGAACCCCAAATGAATGGAAGCAGATTCTCTGTCGCGCAGCAAGAATGAAAGGTTCAGATTTTCTGTGTTGTAAGTTACGAACGGTTCAGATTTGATTCAGGAAGTCTGATATTATAAAATTTAGCTTGCACGAATTTCAATGTGAATCAAAGATTGAGATTTACTACGCAGCACGCATAGTACTTTTGTTGCGCGGCATAAGATCTCATTCCAAATGAATGTGCTTAAATTAAAGGAACTTTGTCTTGGAGCTCCTCTTTAGTTGCAATTGGAGCTGTCTATCTTGAGCCTATCATGAACTTCTTTTAGCATATCGAGATAGCATTCCTTATTGCCTGATGTAGTTTTCCATTTTTTTTCTTGAGAAAATAACCCTTAATTAGGCATAAATTTACTTGAAAATGTCTGAGACTGAGAACATTACATAAATTAGGATTACTAAACTTCTACATGTTTCATTGCTACCATGGGACATCCTAACACAGTCCATAAATCAGTCACGAAATACATGCAACTCCTATATACATATAGATCCATAGTTCCTGACAAAGAAAGCACAATGATAACTCAGTACCGTATCCATCGCACAGTTATCATGTAACCCGGTATCCATGTGCATCTTCCTCCATCCTTCTTGATCAGTTCGTTAGATGGTGTGCTTCACTACGCACTTTTGCGATCAACATGCAGTATTATATTCGGTATTGTACTATTCCTGATGGCATGCACAATTTGGAACACTGCTGCTGTTGTACGCCAGGATGCAATTGATATCTTGCTCATTCTTCTCTGGATCGCTTGTACCAGCACCTTGAATGTCCTGATCAATTACCAGTTCAAGCACCTCTCGTGAATTTTGACATGCTTTCATCCATTGCTAGGCAAAGAGGACAGCCAATACTTCTGTTTGGAACGGATCATTGACCATGATATACTGGCAATACAGGATGTGCTCATTACTGTATTATACCGGTTACATATATACTATCATTTTTCCACCAGCTTGACCCGTTTGGTTGCAGCATCCATCAACCTTTATCAGCACATACCAATCATGTATTATACAAGATGATTCGTTCGTCTTGGTATCACTACAACAGAAATTAAGAAGATTTGGCAACATTCACAAAACAACGATAATTCAAAAAATTGTCAAAAACTGTTGGAAGAAGTGCTAAAAAATCTCTAGAGATAAGACGACGATTATTTTCAATAACCGTTAGCATAGATGAAACTACACCAATAGTTATTTACAATAAACTTGCCTTATCTTTTCAGATATTCTTTTTTTTTAATTCAAGGCAACGGTATTTTAAATAACCGTTGATATAACTCACCAACGCCAACAGTTATTAAAATAACAGTTGTCATATATTCAATCTCAACTCTTAAAATAGCGTTCTCACGTCTCTTCTCTTCCTCTCTCTTTTCCGCATGGCCGCCTCCAATACTCTTGCAGATATTATTTGTTAGAGTTATGGAGGTTATCTAACTCGATCG
>CAXKVX010003197.1:0-28174 GCA_964058865.1 Eleocharis quinqueflora
GCACCCGAAGTCTACTCTGATGGATTTTCTAGTGCATAATCCAACATTGGCAAAACCTAATGATTCTAACCTACACCAACTCACCAAGTAGCAGTTATTTTAACGATGGTTGGTTCCGATTGATCAGATCGATATATCACATTCTTTACGGATTACGGGCTAGTAATTGTTGTCAATTCAACAAATCTATTCTATATTATCTAAAACAATTCTATAGGCGGTTCATTTATTAACAAATAAAAAAGAAAATGAGAGAAAAAGAAAAATACATCTAATACATTGGAATAGAATACGCAGAAGTAAGAAAAATGATGAATGAAGGATATTAAATTTAGAAAATATGAATCAGACTCTTTTATGTAAATGAACATGATTATTTCTATAATAATGATAAAATATTCAAAATTTACTACTAATGCTTCTCATTTTTGGAAAGAGGTTAGTAAATTACAAAAGTTGATAGTGATAGGAAATAAAAGGATTGTGGGGGATGGAAGTACAATAAATTTCTGAGAGGATATTTGGTTAAATAATTGTTCTCTTAGAATTCAATTTTCTTTGGTGTACCAAAAAGTTAAAAAAGATAATGTTACATTTATTCTTAACAAGGGAGGTAAGCAAATAAATGAGATGTCAGAAAAATTAAATATTTGCTATTCTGAGAGATATTCAGTTTACAAATGAAGAAGATTCTTCAAATTGGACATTTGAATCAGATAAGATATATTCAGTAAATTTTATGTATAATTTCCTAACTTTTGGGGGGGATTAAAGTGAATATAAAGCATACTGTATGGATATTTAAAATTCCTATAAAATTTAAATTATGTATATGGCTAGCATTGGAAAACAAATTATCGACAAAGAACAATTTAATAAAAAGGGATTGTAATATAGAGAGTCAATGTGTTTTATGTAATGAGGGGAGTCAATTAATCATCTAATCATGAAATGTGAAATGAGTAGAGAATTTTGGCAACTGGCAAATTCTACACTTCCAGATGATAAAAAGTTAAACATTGATAGCATAAAAGGATTATGGATAAACTTGTTAACACTACCACATAAAGAATTTTTGGATTGGGGTTATACACTAACAACATTTATTTGGGTTATGTGGACTGAGAGAAATAATATAAAATTTAATCAAGGGGATATTAAAAATAAATATACAGTATACAATAATATTATCAATTTATTATTTTATTGGACATGTCAACCTAATAAAATGGCTGATGTTATAAGGCAGCATCAGGGGATGGCTCGCAATCAATTAATGATACACCAAGAAAGTGGCAGCAATGACAATCAAGGAAATCATGTGGAGTCTGATGAGGATCTGTTGATTGAATCAAGTGAAGACAGTGAGATGTAGGGGAAGTGCAAAAGGCTTTGTAATAGTGGAAAATATTATGTGCTATTGTTTTGTTGGTACTTTGGTTAGGAAAGGGTTAACAAACTTAGTTAACGATGGTTAGGTTTTATTTTTTTTTTGTTGGTTCAGATGGTATAGATCTCCTATGCCATCAAATCTGCATATCAGCTCGTATGCGGAACTCAGAAATATTGTGTAAAACCCGTGACATTTTGTACAAATAAAAGTTTCTAATTTACCCATATATATATATATATATATATATATATATATATTTCACGAGTTGTATGTTAATAAACACTATAAATAAGATGGAATAATAAAGAATGAAAATTTGTACATAAATGGTAATAACTTAGACCAAAATCTGTAAGAAAATAAAACAAATAAAATCAATATACTTAAGTATATATATATAATTCCCTTATCTTAAAAACCCACGATAATTATAACGAGGAAAAATAATGATAGTGATAATAATAATAATAAGTTTCTTTAAAAATCTAACTTCTAAAACTTATATAACGGATCGTTCGACTCGAATAAAGAGCAAAAACAGTAGGTGACGCAAACGGCTGCATAAGACCAACATCAGGATTTTTAGAAAAAAAACAAATTTTTCCTTAGAATTGAACCACCTTGTGTGCGCCGAATTACTGCAGCCCATTGGATCATTTCGGACCTTGCAGAAATCCACAACACGCAGGATCACACGGGTGGAGTAACAGGGACGCCAAGCCAATATCAGGCATGACCTTGGGTTCTCCGCACTGCAAGATCTCAGGTGCACAGACGCTGACCGTTCAAAGTAAAATGGATCGAACCCAATAAAGTTCTCGGCACTGTAAAGAATCGCGCTACGATCTATAGTAAAACAGCACCACAAAGAATCCCAAAGACACCTCGTGACACAAAGAGCGACCCAACGGGTTGTTTTTCCTTATGGCCCTCATGCACCACGCGAAATTAGAGAAGAGAATGCCATATAAAATCTCGAACCCCCCTTTTTTCTCTCTCCTTCCTCCCTCATTTTCTTCACCCATCCACTCAACCTCTTTCTCTTTCTCTTTTTCTGCGTTTCGCACTCTCTCTCTTTCTTTCCCTCCTCTTTCCTCGGTTCCCTCTTCCCTGCATTAATTTGCCCGCCTGTTCCCTAGGCACAGCTCTCTCTCTCCCCATTTACTCCGATGTCCATTATCTCTCTGTCTTACCTCCTCTCTCGATCCTTCTTCTTCTCTCTCGATGTCCCTTCTGTCGCTTCCCCTTAGCACCTCATTTAATGCTTCTCCATTAATGCCTTCTCTCCCCCTTCTCTTGTACCTGTCCCGTCGATTCTCATCGCTGCTCTCCTCTCGACAACTTACTGTACCCGTGGTACCTTGCCATTAATACGAATAGACGTGCTCGTCCCTCTCTTTGACCTTGAGGCCAAGTCCTCGAGTGATTAGGTCGAGAAAGTCGTGGCCTACCCACCTTTCACTGTTCTCTCCACTCCCTACAGCACCTCACCTCCTAGTCTCGAATTTTCGGCTATAAAATCGAGTCACTGCCCTCCTCTGCTCCGCTTGACTGTTTTGGTTTGGTCTCATGAGTTGAGTTGGACTAATTTAAGAAAGAATTTCGAAAGTGAAAGTGAAATTTAAAGCACGAGGGTGGAGGAGCAAACGGGAGTGGAGCAGCGCTGTCCCTCGCCTCTTTCCCTAACTCGATTTATCGCCCCTTTACTGGTAAATGCAACAAAACTTTAGATACGACATGTTTTTGTTGTTTTTGTTTTGCTGCCTTGCTTGCTTGTGTGTTGTCTCTCGATCTGTTGTTCACTACGCTGTTACTCTGTTGTTTGGGGTTGGGGATGATTTTTGAGTTGTGGGTTGATACACCTTGATGGCAGTGGCCATCGAGCCACTGTTGGTGTTAATTGGGGTTTGGCCTTGCTTATTCTGTTTTGATGGTTTGAGTATGCTTGAACTGTTGGCTTGTGGTCTAGTTGCTGGTAAAACCTGATGTTGGGACCAGTTTTACTGGTACTGACACTTGAAAGGCTGTAACACTGAAACTGAACTGCTGTAGAGATTGATTCTTTTATTGACCCGAAATGTATTATCTCTTGATATGCTGGTTTGACCTTGTTCTGGCATTGCTACCAGCCTTTGTAGTTTTACTGGCACGTTAGATTTGTTATGACTTTCTTACTGGTACGTGTACCAGTTGGTACCTTGACCTGATGCGGTACTGGCATGCCAGCGCCAGTACCCCATCTGATATGTTGTGCTGGGCTTGTGCTGTTCTAATTTAAATCGTGAAACTGGGCCAGAGGTAATGACTGGCCCAGTAGAGGAGTAATATACCATTTAGGCTGTTTGGGCTTTATTTAAAAGGCTAATACATAGAGAAGAAAATTTAGTAAGGAATAATGGGTCTTTGGCCTTATTAAGGCCCACTACCCTTGCTGGACTTAAAGAATTAAAAATATAAAATGGGTCGGCTGAGGCCTATATTGACTCATCAGATTCTACATGATCATTTTAGACAAATAAAAATAAATGCAATAGTTTCTAAATATTTTGGGCTTGGGCCCTATTTGGGCCGAGATGGGTTTATACAGATATTACAAAATTAGCGGCTCGGCCCATAATATTTAGTAACTAGACCCGAGTAAGAAAAAGGACCGAGAAAGGTATAAATGGGAAATGACGATTATAAGCCCGTGCAGCGAGAGCTACGGCGATGACGTATGAGTCTCGGGCTTCCGATCCCTCAAGATTAACACAAACAAACCTTAAATAATTAAAATTTACCAACTTGAGTTTCTATATATTTTTCTATACTATATTTAGCACATAAAACAATATAACGAATATTATACGACTTAGTTATATAGTAGGATAGTAGCTTGGTACGACATCGTATCTGACATGATTATGCTTGATTTACTAGTAATGCGTAACGACTAAATTAAGTATTTAAACTTGGTATAATACTAAACAATATAATGTAACAATTATAAGCTCTATTAAAGTGTAATGTATTTATATACATAAATACTCGAACCAACCAATTAACTATGTAATAAATTACACACACACACACACACACACACACATATATATATATATATATATATTTAATTTAGTACACTCGAATCACCACCAACCATATTGAACTAAGTATAATAATATAAATAATATTATATATTGATCAATTCCTCTATAAACGCATAACTAATATAATTACACATAGTTGTTAATATAAAATTAACTATTTTTGTTTCTTCTTTTGATTAGTTAAATAATAAAAGTCCAACTAAAAGCAGTTGATTTTATAACATGCTTTCATCGTGATGTGTTATTTACATTCTTTGCATTATCGTCCTGACGTCACAGTGAATAATGAGAATAGTAACACACTCGGAACCACATTTAAATAAAAAGGACAGAAACAAGTGATTGTACCCACACTCACTGTGCAGCCGGGAACACTGCACGCAAGACTTGACTAAGTAATAATATTGAATAAAATAAATTAGGAGCATCAAGGACGTCTCAAACGCCGTTAAATTGTCATTTGATTTCACTTAATATGTTACAAGTCCCTCGACTAATTAAACAAACTCGAAATAAATAAATAGGAGACCTAATCGACTCGGACTCGCACACAGGGGACGAGACTGACGCAGCTGCATACGACGCTGAGGTCAGTGTGGACGCAGCAGATCCTTCGATAGAGTAGCTAGCGCTTCTTTCCAGGTGTGGATTCCTGGGGATTATATTCCTTTCTCTCTCTTAAATTAGGACCTACCAGTCTTACCTAAATTGAACTGCAGTACCAAATTACCAACAAATTATAATTAGGCCCGTAGAATCTTGAACTGTCATGAATTCATATTGGTAATTGAACCAACTAATTTGACCAACCTGCATTGCATGTCACCTGCATTCATATTGCACGTGAGATCCGTTATATGGATCGTATAGGCTATTAGACTACTTATAGGTAGATGCGTATCAAATATTATTTATATATTTTCGTTGGGAGTGATGAGAGTCGGGCCGGTGAGTCTAGCTAGGACGGATGTAGTCTGGGGGCATCGTGAGGATGGATTACGTACGGTAAACGGTTTCGCCCGTGGGGTCCATTTCTCGGGATGTCCCTAAGGACATTCGACCACTGCTCACCATCGATGACCATCACTTGGTGGCTCGTAGTGCCAGTTCGAGTGTTTGATTTTCAAGATCCTTACTAGTATAAATATTATAATATCTTCCTTTGAGTGATTAAGGTTCGGTTTCTCAGTTTAGAGTATGTGTGTCATATGTGACGTATTGGAGCTATTCTGTTCTTATATATTGCTATTTTAGCCGATGTTTCGGGATCTCCTAATGTTCGAAGGACTTCCTCCTTTGGCCCCTGGTTGGTACAGAGGAAGTCTGGGGCTCCCCTTTGGCCCCTGGTTGGTACAGGGAGCTCCCTTTATTATTGTTACTCAAACGGGTAGTCGGTTCCTTATTTCCGTATGACGGCTGAGACCGAGAGTTTATGTTTATTATTTTCTCTTTGTAAGGTAGGCTTCTCAGTTCGCTTTTGATCGAGTGTGTGCTTTTATAGCCGCTCATGCTATTACCAGGGCGTTTCGTTCTGGAAACTCAGAATTAAGTTAGATTGGCAGCTGATATACTAGACCCGTCTAACGATACCCTTAGGTTGGCGGCTGACATACTAGACCCGTCTAAGGGGGCGAATCCTGAAGTCCTACACCCGGGTTCTAAAATTTGATTCTTTGAACATTTGTCTGGGAGTTTGACATCTTTCCTTATTAGTTTTGTATACTACTATTCCTCATAGATATTTTGGGTTTCTTTCTCGTATCGTCTCTTTGGATAGTTTTAATTAGTTATTTAAATTAATTAATGGTTAAACTAAATACAAGTCAGGTGTAGTAACTAAATATAGACATTCTCAGTAAATGTGATTGGTCCAACCTTGAATCGGATATAATCCCGAAGGCTGGACCTTAAACCACACTGAGTAAATTTTTATAATTTACTTACGTTCCACGGTTGGTTGTGGGGTCCAGGTAAGGAGCATGAGTTCTTTTGCTGTCCAGAGGAGAGCGTTAGGATGGAGTCCGGCGTCTTCCGTTTTGAAGATCACTTAAGTTGTTTCCTTGTTATTCTTTTGTTAGGATTAGTTTGTAGTAGGTTAGTTAGGGTCGATCCCACGTCCTTTGATGGGATTGTCCTCCTATGTATGTATTTTATTTTGGTTAGCTTCCGCTGTAATCTTTGTGTTCAGACGCTGAAATATATATATATGTATTTGTTGGATGTTCATGTATTGTGTGTAAAAGGTGTGTGCTTTTCCTTAAATAAAGTATAATAAACTATTCTTATTTATATTTCAAGTGGTCAACTAAGCCTTTCGTGTACTTGAAATCAAGTACACGTGGCGGGATTAACACCCTTAAGCTTGTCATTATTTCTGGGGTGTGACATATTGTGACTTTGTTATATTGCTTTCTTTTTAATGGAAGCCGGCACCTCATTTTGAGGTAGCTATTTTGTCAGAAAAAGAAGAAAATGAGTTCGAGACAATTCTGATTGTGATTTCGAACTGTTCTTGTAAGAGTTTCATTGTCATTTGTAAGAACTTTCATGTGTTTAATAAAATTTCTAGTATGTTAAGAATTTCGGGAATTATGTGTTTTGCTACTTAATATGTAACTTGTTTCTTTTTTGTTTCTATTTCACTAAATTATTTATTGCAGCACGTTCTCGCGGAGTTGTGATTTGAGACTCATAGTGCGTCAAGTAGTATCAGGGCATGTTCGACAACCTCATTCGTGCTTGCTGAAGTTGTATCTCCGACAACCACCAATCATCAACCACCTCTGTCTTTTGCAAAGTTGTATCTCTGACAACCGCCAATCATTCACCACCATCTTTATCAGCATTCGTCTTTTTTTTGAAACCTCGCCATGACAGATTCGAACATTCAAACAATTCTTGATGAGATGCGACAAGCCTGTGAACAAGCACGACTAGCACATCAACAATCCATGCGAAGACAGAATTTCTTGCGCTTTTTTCTCGAACCTCGCAACCAAGACCTAAGTCAAGCCAATCATCTAGCTCGTTAGCAGAATCAAAATTGGTCTAATGGTCTTCTAGTATAATTCTTACATTATTTTGATCTTGTTTGTCAATGATATGCTAGTTGCAGGTTTCGACATGGATAAGATCAAGAATCTGAAAGAGCAAATGGCAAATAAACTTTTAATGAAAAATCTAAGGGCAGCGAAGCAAATCTTGGGACTGAAGATTGAAAGGATAGAAAGAACAAGTTGCTAAAACTGTGTCAAAGGAAGTACATATCAAAGGTGTTGAAGAGGTTCAACATGGAAGGTGCAAAATTGGTCAGTACACCTTTAGCTGGACATTTCAAAAATCTTTCAAAACAACAGTCCCAAGACAGAAGAAGAACATAAGATAATGCAAAAGATTCTGTATGCATCAGCAGTGGGGAGTCTCATGTATGCCATGGTTTGTACAAGACCCGACATTTCTCATGCAATGAGAGTTGTGAGCATGTACATGTCTAATACTAGTTCTGAGCACTGGAATGCAGTAAGATGAATTCTTAAATATCTTGCAGGAACAAAAGATATGATATTGTGCTATACAGGTGCAGATATACAGTTGCGCGATTTTGTTGATTCTAACATGGTTGGAGATGTTGATAGTAGGAAGAGTACCACGGGCTATGTGTTTATTCTTGGCAGTGCAGCAATTTCCTGGATGTCAAGGTTACAAAAAATTGTTGCACGATCTGCTACTGAGGCTGAGTATGTTGAAGTTGTTGAAGCATGTAAGGAGATGACTTGATTACGAAGTTTTTTGAATGAATTAGAGCATGAGCAAGTGGATTGTCGGTTACAAAGCGACAGTCAGAGTGCAATTCATTTGGCAGAGAATTCTGCATTTCACTCGAGGACAAAGCATATCGACATAAGGTATCATTTCATACGGACTATGCTTGAAGAAGAATCTTTTAAGTTGGAAAAGATTCACACCAACAAGAATCCTACAGACATGCATACCAAGTCAGTCTGTAGAGAGAAGCTGGAATTCTGTTCGGCTTCTCTTGGTCTTCCTAGTTGAGGATGGCAAGATGATGTCGCCAAAGGACACTACAAAAGGAGATGAATCTACTACTCAAGGAGATGATATGGGAATCAGTCCCAAGTGGGAGAATTGTTATGTATGTGGGTCTGATTCTAGGAGTATGTGGGAGGTGGCGAGGGGGGGGGGGTGGCAGGGGGCGGAAACCCCCTGCGAGCGATGTCTAAGGTTTACGAAGCATGAAAATACTTTAGCCAAAGGTCCAGATTATCCAAGTTATCCAGAGATATGTACGCTTGAGTTTGTATCTTAGTTTAATTTTTTATGTGGGCTGGTTTTTTTGTATATATATATAATTCTCTGATTATAATTTCTGTAACTGAACTTGAGTTGTAGTGAATTTGTTTTGGAGGTGGTCGTAGATTTTCTTCTCCTAAAGAATTTCCCACGTAAATTTGCGTGTTCAATTTGTTTCTTAATTTTCTTCTTTCTTGTTGTGTGATTGCTTTCGGATATCAAATTCCTAACACTTGTTCTTTTGATTAATTGGTCAATACCAATATGTCAAAATTTAGAATTACACTAAATTTCTAGTTTACTTCAACATTTGTATTTTGTGCCTATCATTAAAAAGAGTTTCAGCAAATCATGTGGTGCCAAAAAAGTGGTTGATGTGTAAGCGTGTATCATATTTCATTCATCTTGTCAATCAACATCGATTGGTTACATCACAATCGAAACTGTAATTTGAAGCCTTTATTATTTTTATCTCCTTCACTTTCTTATTTTTGTTTGAAACGAAAAACTGTCGCCTGTCTTAATTAATTTGAAGTCATCATTTTACTCTCTCCAGTTTATTTGTGAAAGGATTGAAACGCCAAAACGTGTGATAGCAGCATATTCGAGAAATTCGCCTGTCTTAATTAATTTGAAGTCATCATTTTACTCTCTCCAGTTTATTTGTGAAAGGATTGAAACGCCAAAACGTGTGATAGCAGCATATTCGAGAAATTTGCAAAGCATGTCGTGTAGCAAATCACTGAAAGGAACTTGCATTTACAAAAAACTGGATGAAAACAACAATTGGAATATCACCCTTTAATTGAAAACGGCAATTGGAATATCACCCTCTAATAATTGCACAATTTTGACTAATTTTGATCCACTATTATGCTCTACCTCTAAACAGTAGTTTAGGTGGAATAATGATAAAAAGATAACAAAAAATAGATTATTGAAATTTTTTTTTAAAGATTTTTCAGGAAAAAATTGCAATTTTTATTGAAAAAAAGAAGCTCTTCTTAGAAATTCGATGAAGTGATTTCAACAAAAAAATCTTTTTCAGAGAAAATAAAACCAAGATGCGTCTTGCAACTCAACAGGAACAAACAAACAATAGACACCATTACCTACAACTCTAAATCCTTGGCTGAGTTGGCTCCCTTTTTTTTTAGATCAACTAGGCACAAAATTAATTTCCTTTCTGAGCCGACATGCTTCCTTTAGTTTCTAGATAAATACCCAACTGTACTAATTAATCTCTGCTGAAATTTGCACCATTATTTTCCCCACATCATTGAATTTAAGGCCTCAAAGACTGTTTCATTAATTACAAATATATGTTCGGCCCATCGTTGAATATCATCTTCAAAAATTCAAAATGCAATGTGTTTGGCGGGACAGCGGAAATTAGGCGTGTCAAACGTGGCAAACAGTCACGAAAGAGGTCTTTGCCATAAATCGTTTCGTTTAACTGACGATTAAGAACTTTATTTATGTTAATCGATTCGTTAATCGAATGACTATAATAAATGGTTGCGTTAACCGTTTAGTTAAAGCAAAACGATCAAAACAATCCAAACTTTCAAAGATTTCTATCGTTTCACCAGTTCATATATATATATTCATATCCAAACCAACAAAAAAATACCAGCAAAACAAAATAACAGTAAACATAATATATTCATATCAAAAAATAACTAAGCAACAAGTAAAAATGTTAATATTACAAAATCTTGAAAAATTACGTTTTGAAAATTTGCTAATTTACAGTTCAATTTTTTTAATAGAAGACAACAGAACAATCTGAAAATATAACTTGCCAAACAACGTTTTTGTTGTCAGAATTAATTTCCTTAAATTCTTTTTTTAAGTCCTCCATGAACATCAAAAGGTGTCATTAAGAATTAAAAATTACTATGAAACAAGAATCAGATCCAAATTAAAAAAAATGAGAATCTGTTCATAACAAGAAATCAGATCCTACTAGTTTCTGAATCTGTACTTTATCTCTCAACTACATTTACAAATAATCAATAAAACTAACCTAGAAAAAAACTTGCTAACTGATCAAACAGATTTACAAAAAAATCATGCATGCAACCTTAGATATACCAGATGGTTTCTCTGTGTCCATCTCCCTTTTCCCTTTCGGTTGGAGAAAGAAAAGCAAAAGAAGAGAGATAAAGAGAGAAAGTAAGAGAGGAAAGGAATGTGAGTGACGGGGAAATTGAGGAAATGAGAATGAGATAGAGAGAGAAAGAGAGGAAAGGAAGGTGAGCGGCGAAAAAGTAGAGTTTGTGTGTTTTTCTCCGTTCAATCAAATTCTGGAATTAAAAAATTTTCAAACCTGTAGAATTCATAACGAAACACGAAAGTTAACGAAACGAAACTAGGCTATTTCGTTTTTTGTTTCGTTTATATAACGGAAATAGATTGCATTTCCTTTTTCGTTTCGCGGGCCGAACGCAACAAAAATTTTCTTCCGTTAACCGTTTAGTACCCACGAAACGAAACGATTAAACGAGCCGAATCCATTTCGTTGACAGGCCAGGAATGTCAAATAATTTTCCAGAAAATAATTAGGGATGCTAAAGATATAGGTAGGGACGTAGGGTTGTCAAGTTTCATGTTTTAATGTTTAGTTTCGTCATAACGTATGCAATGTTAAATGCAAGAAATTTTATCGCGTTAGTTAAACGAACCGTAAGATGAAAACGGTTTTTGTTATGTCTAGTTAAACGCAACGTAAATGTAAGTGATTTGTTACGTTTTTTATGTCATTTTTATACGAAGTATATAAAATCATGCTTATAAATTAGTAAATCATCACATATCCGTATTTCTTAAGGATTAAGCATTTTGAAAGTTATAAATAACAAATTAATTTGTAAATCATCATCAATCTAATAAATTAGTAAACCATCGCAGATTCGTGTAAACCAAACCTTATACTCCAGCTAGAGTTCTCAAAACCGTGTCTGCGTGTCTGAAAACGTCACGGAACGACACGGTTAAGACACGACATGGTACTGTTCACGTGCCGTGTCTTAAGCGTGTCGTGCTTAGGTTTCCTACTATAGGACACGGCACGACACAGAACGTTTACGAGGAGAGACACGACACGGCACGAAAGCACGGCACGGAACGACACGAGAACACGTCTAGACACGGTACATTTAGACACGACAACACGACACAACACGGATAGACACGACACAACACAGATAGACATGGGTAGGCACAAATAGACACGGATAGACACAAAAGTTCAAATTATTTTGAAATCTTTTGCATTTATTACTTATTCTATTTTAAACTTTACAAATTTTAAAAAATAAACGTTTAGACACGAGTTAAGACACAGTTAAGACACGACATGTTTAGACACGACACGTTTAGACACGACACGTTTAGAGACGGCACGTTTAGATACGACACGGTTAAGACACGACACGGTTAGGCACGAAACGGTTAAGACACGACACATTTAGACACGACGTGCGTAAACGTGCCGTGTCTTAACCGTTCCGTTCCGATCCCTTCTAATTTTTGGCACGGTACGGAACGACACGATAAAAATAATAAAATACTAACCGTGTCGTACCGTGCCAATCGTGTTTGGAACGGAACGGCACGAACTTAGAACACTAACTCCAGCGCTGCAGTTAATAATGGACGGTTATCAGGAGATCTCGACCGTTAATTGAGTCTGCGGTAAAAGATCAGCAGCGCAGCAGCTGGTTGGTTGCGTGACTGACAACAGAAACAGAAATCGAGCGCACGGGCTACAGCGGAGCACACATAGGCATAGCACCTCCTCTGGTCTACAATCGCGGCACAATCACCCATTGTGCGTATACCAGGTGTGGGTGAATTGGTAGTACACCATACACAGAGAAATACACAGAGATGAAAGAGATGAAGAGATGAGGTGAGAATATTTCATTGTTGGCCGCGTCAGGCCGATCCTTATGAAAAATTTAGGTAGCAAATGAGGAGAGAACCCAACAAACAAAACAAATATTTGGGTTGGTTAGGTGGCTAACACTAATTGTTATCTATGCTCAAACTGCCTATCAGTAAATTAAGCTGAAACCCCATTTGCTTGAACTTTGCTATAGCCTATAGGTTCAGCCACTGAGGTTGCTCCAGATAAGAAGAACTGTGCTAATTAAGGAAAAGTTGTACTGAATCATCATACTTGGTTTTTATTTATTTCTTTGACAATGGCATAACCATTTTTTGTCCTTTTGCATTTTTGTGTCAGGATCGAACTATACAATGAGCTTCAGGATTGAAGAGGAAGATGGAGGATAATGTAACACCCGTGTTTAAATATTCTGACAATGAGAGGGCTAGAACTCAGGTTCATTTGAACAGATAAGGTGATCAATTATGCAATTGAGGTTCATTTCAACTGTAGTATGAAATTAACAGTTTAGAACTCAGGTTTATTTGAAATGGAGCAATTAAATTGGCCAATTTGATTGAACGTCCATTATTAATGAAAAATGTTGGTAGCTCGTACGGTAATCAAAATTGTAGAAATTGAATAACTTCTGACTGTTATTACCAGTATCTTGCAATATCAAATATCATGTTTAAAGAAAAATAAATCTGACATTACGTAAGAATAATTATTAAAAAAAATTACGAAATCAGTTTTTCATCTTGAAACGGAACCCAAATAAAACTGTATAAATTGTGTAATAGAATTACAATTGAAAGAAATCTGCTATTGTTCTGATTTTTTTTTCCCAAGTCCATATGAGAATTTTTATATATTTTCACTTCTAACAGTTACATAACGTTACAAATCTCCTACATAAATGTCATTTTTTTTCAGGAATAACTGGGAACTGGAGAAGTTTCTTTGGGGAGAACATGCAACAGCACACCTCCAGTACTGTTAGCTTCTCCACACGGACTGTCATTGTTGCCATTTCCCACATCACTCTCACAAGTTCCTTTGGGAATAATTGTTTTAGGGAATATATTAAAAGAGAGCAAAAAATTGCATTTACAGGAGAAGCGTTTCCCTGACTTCCACAAGTTGTGTTACGGCATCCTTGATCTTCATCCGTTCTCTCGGTCGTGTCTTTGCACAAGAAAGACCAGTTCCGAGAATCAAGTCTAAGGATGTTTGTAGCCTATCAGCCAAGTCACCTATTTCTTTTGACAGAAGTGATGCATCGACGATCTGAGCAGCCTTGAAACCGTTTGACAGTTGATTCTCTACAAACTTTTGAAGAGTGAGGCCATCCTTGAACATGTCGTCAGTTGGTCGTTTCCCTGTGAACAACTCTAATAGCAGAACTCCATAGCTGTATACATCACCTTGTGGCGAGACATGGTTGCCCACACCATACTCTGTAATTTTTCACAAAAAATGTTTGCAATCGTGGTTATTAATTCAGCAAGACACATGCATTGGGATGGAGCAAATAAACTCCGTTGTGCATAGAGAAAATAATTAAAGATCTAGCACTGTAACGTAAATGTAATTTACACATGTGAAATAGTTGTTGCGAAAAAAAATCAAGGAGCAATAGAGTAAAAAGCAAAAGGAAAAACTAATTATTACCTGGAGGAATATATCCAATGGATCCCTTAACAGCGATTGAAGAAGAGGGAGCTTTGTATCCCTTCCCATTTATCTTCTGAAGGAACCTTGCTAGGCCGAAATCTCCAACATGAGCAGTCATGTCTTCATCAAGAAGCACGTTACTGGGCTTCAGATCACAATGCACAATTGGTGTCGAACAATAATTATGCAGGTAGTTGAGTGCTGTGGCCACATCTACTGCTATGTTCATTCTTTCAGCAAGAGTCAGGCTCCGGTACCCGACTTTATGATCCACTTTTGGATGCACCCACATATCAAGATTTCCATTGGGCATATACTCAAAAACCAAAGCCTTGAATTCGCTTCCTGAACTGTCGACACTTGAGCATACCGTCAGTATCTTAAGAAGATTGCGATGCCGGATGGTTCTCAGGGCCTCACACTCTGCCACAAAACTCTTGAATGCTCCCTTCTGCTGGAGATCAAGCACCTTAACTGCTATAAGCTCGTTGCTATTCAAATTCCCCTTAAACACAGATCCATAAGTCCCCACACCAACAAGATTTTCAAATGAGAAATCATCAGTTGCCTTCACCAAATCTGCATATGAAAGATGCAAAAATTGGTCGTCTATTGGTGACTTAAATGAGTTCCTTTTACTCCTCGAGTTTCTCTTTAAGATGCATGCAATGTACAAGCAAGGCACCAAGATAATAAAAAAGATTGCACAAGCAATAGGAACTGCTATCTTTATTACCAAGTGCTTATTCTTCTTGGGTGTTTCCTCCGGGCAAGCAGGAAGATCCAAGCTTGATATGCCTCCACAAAGTTGGCTGTTCCCCACCACTGCAACAGCAGTGTTGTTTGCAAAGATACCATCCTTTGGAACGCTACCAGTGAGGTCATTGTAAGAAAGGTTTACACTCTGCAAGTATGGGAATTCGCCTAGATACTCAGGGAAGTCGCCAGAAAGGTTATTATGTGAAAGGTCAAGAGTCTTTAAGCCTCGTAGGTTTTTGAAAGAAATAGGAATTGATCTGTTGAAGTGGTTATTGTTCATTTTTAGGGTTTCCAACACTAGACACTGACCAAGGCCATCGGGAATTTGGTTTGATAGGTTGTTATAGGAGAGATCGAGATAACCAAGGCTCTGGAGCCGAGCCACTTCAGGTGGCAATGGCCCGCTTAACAAATTATGAGACAAACTGAGATAGTACGACAGGGAAGTGAGACTAAGGAGCTCCTTGGGGATGGATCTGCTCAGACGATTGTGGGAAAGGTCCATGACATTCAAATTCTGGCAATTGCCGATAGTCGGAGGTATCTCGCCTTCCAATTGATTGTGGTCAAGATAAAATTCGTTCAACCGTGTAAGGTTTCCAATAGAAGATGGTATTTCTCCAGTTAACTGATTACTAAATAGGATCAAGGCTTCCAAATTCGTAAGTTTACCAATAGAGTTGGGTATCTTACCAGTAAACTGATTGCCCTTGAGGCCCAATGTGTTCAGGTTGACCAAATTTGAGATCTCAGAAGGGATTTCTCCTGTTATTTGATTATCCCACATGGTCAGCCATGTCAGCCCGGTTGAAAGATTTCCCACTGAGCTAGGTAAGCTTCCGCTTAGATTGTTTGCATCCAAGCTCAACAAGCGTAACATGCTGCAGTTCATTAGAGATGGCATGAAGTCCCAGCCACTTGCTTCTTTAGCTTCGAGTTGGTTACTCGCGAGAGCAAGCCACGAAAGGTTCTTTAGCATACCGAAATTCACAGGAATTTTACCAGTGAACTGATTATCAGACAAGTCGATCTCTTCCAGGCTGGAGATATTGGCCAAAGAAGTTGGAATTGGGCCAATCAGCTGGTTGTCATACATAAGAAGTTTACGGAGGTTCGGGAGGTACATGCCAATGTTAGAGGGAAGTTCTCCTAAGAATAGGTTACTGTAGACAACAAGGCCATTTAGAGCGGTTAAGTTATAGACAGAAGTTGGAATAGAACCTGAGAACATATTGTTAGATATTTTGAACAAGGTGAGGCTATGGAGGTTGCTGAGCTGGGGTGGGACATCTCCACTAAGGGTATTCTTACTGAGATCAAGAGTGACGAGGCGTGATAGATTTCCTATAGATGCCGGGATGTCACCCTCGAGCACATTGCTCGAGAGTTGCAGTCTGGTAAGAGAAGTAAGATCACCGAGCTGTGCGGGTATTGGACCGGTGAGGTTGTTCGAGGACAGGTCAAGAGTGCTGAGAAGACTTAACTTACCGAGGGACGGAGGGATTTCGCTAGTGAGGCTGTTTCTGGAGAGGTTGAGATATGTGAGGTTGGAGAGATACTGCAGCTGCGGCGGCACGGTTCCAAGGAGGCCGTTTGAGGAGAGATCGAGGAGAGCTAAAGTCGGGATGCTTCCCAGTTCCTGAGGTACATCCCCAGTGAGCATGTTACCAGAGAGGCGCAATGTGGTGAGGTGTGTGAGGTTTGCCAGAGAAGATGAAAGTGTGCCGGTAAGGCTCTTAGACTCCAGGACGAGGCCAGTGACCTGCTTCTGTTCACATGTGACACCATTCCACTGGCACAGCGGCACGCTTGTGTTCCAGGAGCTCATGGCACCAGAACGATCACTGCTGATGGCAGCCTTGAAGGCGAGCAGCGCCAACCGGTCTCCACTGTCTGTATCATTCCCTCCGGCCGACTCGGAGAACTGCAGCCCGAGAAAGAGAAGAGTACAGCAGAGGAAGAGAGATAGAGAGAGGCGCCTGCTAACTGCCATGGTTTCAGACACCGAAATGCAAACAAAGAAATTGGTTTCTTAGTTTTGATTTGATAGTGGAATATATAGGCATGGGTTTACATCTGTGTTCCTTGTGGCGCGATGAATAATCACTCTTTTGGTTAGATGGTATTGGTGGCGCGCAGCTCTTAATCTTATAATCAGTAGTTTGTCTGGTGGAAGGGAAACCCAAAAATATCATGATCAATCAGGCGAGCCAATTGCATAATAGAGAATTGAATACTTCATTAATTAATATAGAACATTCCACTCTGAACACAAAACGGAAGTCAACAGTCAAAGTCTTCCCATCTCATCAGTCATCACTAGTCAGCTGCCACTTCAATTCCTAATTGGAAAAAAAATGCTTCAGAAAACGACTGCTGTTG
This sequence comes from Eleocharis quinqueflora, assembly GCA_964058865.1. Classification (NCBI taxonomy): domain Eukaryota; kingdom Viridiplantae; phylum Streptophyta; class Magnoliopsida; order Poales; family Cyperaceae; genus Eleocharis; species Eleocharis quinqueflora. The sequence continues at coordinate 17,504 of CAXKVX010003197.1, forward strand.
CCCGGAACAACATATTAATTGATTATTATTTATTCATTTTATATAACAAATCGATCGCTTCCCTGGTTTTTGTTTGTTTTGTTTTTTTTTTCAAAACAGCTTACTAATTGGTCTCACACTTTCAAGTTTCAACCTTTCATTAATTAATAAATAGTGGCATCATTTTATAAAAATAACGGTTTCACACGAGATTTGGTTAATTTAGTCGTGTATTTCAGATTCAGTGCTCCCCATACCAGCTGAGTCACAACATTGACAAAAATAAATTGTGTTAATTTTCAACCCTCTAAAATTTAATTGGTGGAAGCAGATGATTTTAGTCAAATAGTTGAGATGAAAATTCCATGGGTCCTTTTGACCTTTTTGGAAAGTTGTACGTATGATACACAATATATTGTAGAAAATGGACAAAATAATACTTCTTTTTGAAAAAAAAAAGTTGGTTGGTTAGATACTATTCCATTAGCTTTTACTTGCAATAATTTGTTTTTTTATTTGTCCCACTAAACATGTCGTAGTAGCGAAAGTTATTAACTATATTGAGTGTATTGAAATCTCGAAAATAGTTACATTACATACATGGAACTATTAAACAAGTTAGCGTGAGTTAACTATATACTAACTTCAAGAACTGTTCTTAGTCTAGTGACAAAAAAGCAACAGATTTCAAGTGAAGATTTCGGATTCGAAATTCAGTAAAAATCAAATGTCACTGAATAACTCTAAATCACTTTGATAATATTTGAAAACAAAAACGACTTAGTTTTGTGGAAGAGAGAACCCCGACTTTTTTTTTTAGAAAAGAATCCCATCGAAACTTGACGGTGCATTTATATGGATTGTACCAGAATACGGGTTCTATGAAAATTAGCAGTGTTTTTTTTTTTTTAAAAAAAAAGAAGCGCTTGACGCTCAAAATGAATACGGTCAAGCAATTGGTCTTTATGCGGTTGATTTCAGATTTTTGCAAATAAATTAACGTTCATATTTTAAAAATATGAATATTTATGAAAAAGACTAATATATTTAAGAATATATTATTTACTAAATTTATTCAAACATAATATATAAATTCACACGGTTGTATAATGAATCATTAAATTTATATCGATTATATCTACGAGGAATAAGATCATAATATGTTAATATAATGATAACACAAAAAAGGAAAAGAAAAAAAACGATTGTTTGATCGAAAATCGGACGATTAAACGGAAAAGTTGGTCGATTATGCATTTCCAACCGCAGAAAATTTTCGCATCAACTCTACGTGACCGTTTGATGGCCCCCAATGACTAATCAACAGATTAATCAACTAAAAATTGTGTTACGCGAATTCGTTAAAAATAATGCTGAATTCGTATCTGATACGAACGGATGCAGAAAAGTTCAATGGACCGATGGGTATTCGTAATTATTTTTATGCACTAACAATTAAAAGGCTGAGAAATTAATAGATCAACAGTTGAGAGAGAATGAGTGGATATTAGAATTTCTCCGTTATTATTTTTGTTAATTTATATGATTTTTAATGTGACTTTTTTATGGCCACATTCGTATCCGTAATTTTCTAAAATTATCCGCACACATGCAACACAAACCAAAAATGATCATCTGTTAAAACACTGAAAAATAGAGCATTTACGTGGATCATCAGTAACAGAACAATCTTGATTCTTGACTAGTCAAATTTGACAACACGGGAATGACAGTTTATATTAAGTTATTGTGTTTATTGTTTAAAGTAAGAAAACTTTGACCATCTATGTATACATAGTAACATAGAGGTGTGTTATTGTTTAAAATAAGAAAACTTTGACCATCTATGTATTAATCCGATCCGATTCAGACTAGACCCGAGAATCCCGTCTAATTCGATCCGATTCGATCTGAATTCGATCTGATCTATATTTTAATAAAGTCAAATTAATTCGAACTTGATCCGATCCGAGATAACTTGTAATCTGAGAAGAAGCGACACATGAGCGATCCGACTCCGATCTCAACCCGAGATGACCCGTAACCCGGATGACGCGAGACATGAGGACCCGATCCGACCCGAGACGATCCGTAATTCAAGTTGGAGCGACATGAGAATCCAAGGCTGACCCGACCCGACTTGACTTGCTTGTAAATCGATCTTATCCTATATTGCATATATCATAATCTAATTTTACTAACAAATTAACAACAGCGAAGTCAGGATTTAATAACACAATTCAATAAAACGGTCCGATTTTGTCCGATTAAACTTAAAACACAAAATAATACTTGAAATTGTCGGTGCAACCCGACCCGATCTTGCCCGACCCGACTCAAGACTCGAAAGTTGTCGATGCAATCCGACCCGTAGCCCGACCCGGTCTCGCCTAACCTAACCTGTTACCCGAAAAGACCGACGTGACCCGATCCGAAACCAACCCGATCTTACTCGACCCGACCCATGACCTGACAGTTGTCAACACCTGACGACTCGAAATCCGATCCGACCTCACCCGATCCGACCCAAATCCGCCCGACCCACCCGACTTGCCACCTCTACGTATACACTGTACGATTCAGCTTATATGGAAATGTTTTTTTTGGTCAGTAACTGAAATTGTGCAGGACCTTCAGGACAAATAGCACTATTTCCGATTAGGGTCTGTTCACTTGCGGAGAAAACAGGCTTGGAAAAAAACTTTCGGCAGAAAAAGAGTTTCACCCCGTTCGTTTGACACGAAAACAAAAATTTCCGAAAATTACTTTCCATATTTCGCTGAAAATAATCGATTTCGTTTTCTGAATTTTTTCGTGGAAAACAAAAACTAAGGCGCAAAACCTCCGCGTAACTTCTCTGGCTTGCTCGCGCCAAATCTTTGGCGCTGTTGCTCCTCTATGTCTCATCGCTCCACCTTGGCGCTGTTGCTCCTCTATATGTGAGTTTAACTTCCCCGTAACTTCCATGTTTCGCCAAATCTTTGATTTTTATCTGGTACGCTCATCAGTCTGGTACATGATTTGTTTGGTTTGAGTTGAACGGGCTGTACGTACCAGTATGATTTTTATCTGATGTAATTGCTCTATTTATGTTGTGACTGCTCAAATGGTGGTGGACTGTCCTAATTGCGATTCTCTGATTTCTGGCAACTGATCCTGTTGTTTTCGCTGATTTTCTGCTCAAATGTTGTGACTGCTGTTTTCTAGCAACAGCACAAGTTTCTACCGGTCACACCTACGCTTTGAAAGTAGCCAATGCTGTGCTGCTTCCAAACAAAAGTAAACTGCCCAGCATGCACAAGGTTATGGATAGAAAGACCTCGTCACCAACCCTGATCTGATCGGCACCAGTATATACCTAGTGTCTCGTGGATAGTAAGCTTGTTGAGATAGGGAGATTATTGGTTTTCCCAGAGTCGAGAAAGCTGCTGTTAGGGGAGGGGGTGGCATAGAGAGGTGAAGATATGAGAAACATCAAGCAAGAGTTAAAAGAGGGTAGTAAGCGTATATATGTTCCATATGTTTGACGCAAGTGGAGCAGTTCAGGGTCTAGCTCAAGGAAGTGTAAATAGTTTGACAACAATATGCTTACGTGTTTTAGGAGTACACTACTACCCGACCAACCAATGTCTCTAATCTCAACTCACATTTGATAATAAATTTCTGCTGTACCGATACTTTCCTGGTGTACCAGTAAAATTCTACTGTACCGATACCTTTCTGTTGTATCGATATTATTAATGCAATATGTTGAGTGATTTAATCAAGCGATTCATTAGTTCAGTTTCGTTCAAACAAGAGAATCCAGGTTGTCATTTGAGCAAGCAATTAATTTCAATTATCTTAATTAATAGAACATTTCTGCTGTACCTTTCTGGTGTACCAGTAAAATTCTGCTGTATACCTTTCTGCTGCACCGATACCTTTCATTAAGACATTTGTTATATTTTCCAAAATCAGTTTCATCGAATCCTCTACTTTGAATAATTAATAGAATTTAGTCTTTATGTGATGTTTGTCTGCTTTGGTTTAAAAAATAGTTTCTTCTGATGGATTGTTGTACTTAAGGTATTGATGAAAATGTATTACTGGTCTTGCCTTATATTAAGGTCTCTATGCAAATAGCATTCTGTATATCCAAAAGAGAGCATAAATTATAAACACAAAACAGTATGTTAAATATTTTGATAAGTTTAATTGCACTAAGAATGTTTTTAACAAAAACCTTGCTTTCTTTATTTCAGGATCCTCATCATGAAGATCTCCACAAACAACCAAACAGCTTGTATCTGCATCCAACCGAATGTAATTTATTAAATTTAAGCTAAGCTAAGTCAAATTGATGGGTTAATTACAAATCATCATTGAAGGATCGTGTGCTTTCTGTGTTGGTTGCTGAAGTAAAGAAGTTCCTAATTTGGTGCTCATCATTGGAATATGTACCATTTTGGTCTCCAGCATTTGTTTCTATGATACTAAATTAGTCATTCAGAAAAAAAGATGGACAGTTTTAAGTATTACAATGAGTGCATAGCAGTACCTTTCTTGACATTTGTATGGAAGCTAGCTCCAGCAGCATCAACTTTTTGTTTCCAGTCCTCCTTAAGGACCAAGTAAAACATAAGATTAAGAAAAAGAAACAAGTTGTTTTGTGTTCGTTTGTCATCTGCTAAATAATTTTGTTGTAATGGGTGCAAGAAAATTTAAGCAGTGATTAATCTAGCTGTTGAAGGGATAGTGCTAGGGTCCTAGGGAGATGCTGCATTTTGGGGAATGCTTGAACCGAAGCGTATTGAGCTTTTAGTAGTTTAAGGTTCTAGATTACTATAGTGGTCATAGGTCTAAGTAATTTGTTGTTATGTTTTGTCAGGTACAAGATTCGTGGTACCTGATACTATGTTCTCTTTTTGTTTTCATCAATGGAAGCTAGTCTTTTTAGTTAAAATAAAACACCTTGACAGCTCCTGTCAAGTATTTCAAAAAAAAAAAAAAAAAAATGGAAGCTAGTCTTCAGATTAATGACTAGAAGATTACAAAGTAAACAGATTAATGGCTAGAAGTATTTTTGTTGAAGGCCCGTAGGCAAAACTGACAGGTTTTGTTGAAAAGAGAGTTTGTTGGGCTTTGACAGATTTGGAGTTAGATTGATTTTTTTTCCTATTTTGATTTCTTAACAACCGAACGTGTAGAAAATATTTCTGTTTTCTTTTCGTCTCAACCGAACGCCATAAAATATTTGACTTTTTTTCCTATTTTCCTTTTCCGCTCAAAATATTTTTCCAAATCATTTCTCCCTAACTTAGTAAGTTAACCACTAACTTCACTAACTTATTTATTCATTCAAAATTTCAAATACAGCTTTACTGTTTAGAAGATTTAGTACGTCGTAGGATCAAATTGGACAAGAACACTAAATTAGAGGTTTACAATCATAAGTTAATGTTTTGTGTAATTTTTTTAACGACGTTGTTAAATAGAAATGCAATTTTTATAACAAAAAAAATTCTGTAAAAAAATGGCCGTATATATTTTTGCTTAGTTATGCATTGGATATATAGGTGCTATGTATGAATAGAAAGAAGGTATGTTAACTATTTTGTCAGATTCAGATTAAGTATTTCATGCAATTCAGTTCATGTATTTCATACATTTCGTCGATCAAATTAATGCACAAAATGATTATACTTGATATAGTAAGTGTTTTCATTTAATATAAAATGTTAATTTTTTAATTACTAAATTTATTAACTTCAAACGTCCTACTTTTTTGAAAAAAAAGTGATTGTAGTTGCTATTATAAGTGTTTAGTGAATATGAAAAGTACGTGGATTTTATAAAAAAGTTATTTTTTTTTTCTAGCCAACTATTTTGTTAAATTGAAAATGAGTATATTTACATGACTTAATATATCAATTGTAGTGCATTTTATAACATTCTAACATATGCAGAAAAAAATTCATTCAGTAGTTGCAAATATTTATTTTGAAAAATAGAAAAAAAAAATTAGTGGAAGATGTTAAGAGAGACAATTAACAAAACCTTTAATCAAATGAGAATAAAATGAAAGAATTTGTGAGAAATATGCAAGGAAAGGGAACAAAAATAATTTCTCGTATACAAATTATAAATTCAGTTTGTTGTTTGCATATTAATATGTCGGGTAGAATATCGAGCGTGGTGTATGGTATGACTAATAATCGTATCTGTGTCAAACAACGGGAGATATTATGAACAAAAAAAATTATTTAACTTGCGTGTTGCTCAAATGTTATTTTGTGTTTATCACATTTTTGTAAATTATTCGACACATATTCAATATTATGTGTTCGTATCATTTAGTTACAGTAACAATATTTGTTTGAAGAAGTGCTTTTACTATTTTTCATGCGTATTTGTCTTTCAACTACATAACAATATAACATATACATGCACTGCACAACAATTTCATTTAGACGATGATTCTCTAAGTATCACCGATGTGTTGTCGACATAAATACAAGAATAAACTGATTCAGGCAACTTACAAAATAACACAACAGTAAAATCCTAAAAAACAAATAAAGTGCCACAAAACAGAATTATCACATAAACTTAATTATTTAGTTTGCTTCAAAGATACTAACATAAAAAAAAACTAAAGATAAAATGCTAAAAGCACATCTGCTAAAAATTGAAACTTAACATAAGAAAAAGAGCATATTGCACTTTATCAGTATTAATCATCTTGCAGAACCTCCTGGTACACTACATTCGACGTGTGAACTCCTGGTTGCTTTACTTTACTAACAAGCCTAATCAAAACCTTTGTATTTCTACGAGATGTCTCTCTTGGTAACGCCACGTATAGTTGTTCGTGTGAGAATATTGGTTCATGTAGATAGACGCCATCAGTCGGAATCGTTTATTCTTGAGCTTTATTTATTGTCATTGCAAAGTTAAGACAGATCGAAAATTGCTTTTTCTTCATCTTGAATGAAAACATATCATTGTCTGATGGACAGAGTGGAATCCGAGGCAAGGAAACTCTCTTTCTAGTATGTTCACCGATCGCTATTTTTGCGTCTATCACATTTCTTTAGAATGCTCTACAAACTAATATGGTACCATTGCATAGTTCATTCACACGATCGATGTTGCGCAAAAGTATGATCGGACATTCTAATTTCAGCTTCAATATGTTTTGGTGCACAAATAGTAAGTGGCGATGCACATATTTTACAATTGGACTAGCTTGCCGAATTTTCTATTTGAAGAACTTTGATTGCTGCAAAAGATGAAAATCTCCTTGTGTGCATATCTCCTGGTGATAATTAATTAAGCAAATATGATTTAATTTCAAAAATTAATTTGGATGGATGCGGATATCTTTCTCCTCCGTATTGGAAAAATATGGTTCAACATAATTTTTTATGACGTAACTTAAATTGAGAGAGACATTTTTATTCGTAGAGAAAAGTAAGATAAAAAAAATCAAATGAACGTATTCATTACTGAATACTTAAATGTTTTATTAGATAGGATATGGGTAGGTGTGAATATATTTTTTTTTTAACTATGTGAGTTATAGGTTGTTCGTTGCTTTCCTTTTATTTGATTTTGTTGCTGTAGTCTGTAAGATTTGCCTTTATTAATAGAAGTGTCTATAACATTCGACCATTCTCCATATATTCAGAAACAAAAGCACCAGTGGTCTAGTGGTAGAATAGTACCCTGCCACGGTACAGACCCGGGTTCGATTCCCGGCTGGTGCAATTTTAAATTTTTGTAGCTTGCGGCGGCCCACAATGTAGAGAGAGCTTTTCATCATTTCTTAATCGGAATTTCAAATATTGTTTCCACGATAGCATTAAATCGAAAGAAAGATAACAAGCCCGTTCTAAAACTAACCTGCAAAAATACTTCATACTCCTTCAAATTTATAATACGTTTGATATAAAAAAAACGTGTCACTTTATTGTCAACTACAGAATGTTGCTATTAGAAAATTGGTTACCAAATTGAAAATTGTTTTCTTTAAGGAAAGCAAATATTATTCAAGAATAAGCTAGATTAACTTAACAAATCTATTTATGCCCACAACATATATAGATTGTATATGTTAAAGAGTAATTAAACCTCCAATGCTTTTTATCTCTGCAATATATACTCAATTAAGACTTTGTTCCTGAGAAATACTATTCACTCTTTCTTTTTTATTTCATGGTTCTCGTATCACTTCTTCATTCCTCATTTAAAAAATGTATGGAAAGTGTGTTTGAATAAAATATTAATTTGTATTTAAATTTCTGAACTGCATTATATTTTCAAATTTTTCATAAATAAAAATTAATATTTTGTTTAGAAAATACTTATTTTTTCCAGGCTGGTGTGTGACATAATATTTGTATTTACAAATGTATCCGGTTATACATCCATATTGACATCCAGAAAATATTTGTATTTACAATGTATCTGGAACATATCGTTGATTTTTATTTAATACTGGTTATACATCCATATTGACATAACCTTAAGGGGTGTGTTTTATACTCCCACTAAAACTAAAAATATTAAATCATACCCGTTGATCTAAAATAACATTTTACTTTTTAGTTCAATAATTTTATCAAGTGGGAGTATGGAAGTAAAAGCCTAACCTTAATTACCCAGCTGGTGTGTGACAAGTTTCAGAAATTAGATTAATAAGTTCAACTAGTTGTATTATGAATTCAAATTTATATTTGATCTTTTGACTTCATTCATTGCCGAGCTGGTTTGTGACAAGTCTATTCTGTATTCTTGACTTTCACTCAATTTTCAGAAACCCATACATTGTAGTTATCCAGCACTGGATAAATATTTGTGTGATATATCCATATACCATTCCATGCGGCCCGACTGATGAACATCGATGCAACTCTAGTGTGTAACAGTCTGATGCGTGCCCGTCCCGATGCTCATGCGTACACACAAAGCACTAGTTGCACTGATGCATCAAACTGCATCGATGCATCACTGGTCCTGGAAGCACTGATGCTATCCGGTTCAGCTCCAAATTGATTTGCATCAATTTATTCATGATTGTAGTTAATACTTGATCATATTTAGTCCATTTATGTGCATCAAAATTTAACATATTCTGAAAAAGCTGTGCCCAGAACTCAGATTAATATAACAGATAAGGTGATCAAGTATGCAAGCGAGGTTCATTTGAACTGTTTAATACGAAATTAACAGTCTAGAACTCAGGTTTATTTGAAATGGTGCAATAAAATTGGTTCAATTTGATTGAACATTCAGTTTTGATGAAAAAAAATTGGTAGCACTTGACCTTAGCACTCCATTCTAACATATGTGATATGATTGCAAGGGCTAAATTAAACAGAAAATTCAAAGCTATAAGCTCTTCAACTGAAATAGTTCATTTTAGGTAGAACAGTTAGGATTAAATTTGACATGTCACTGGTAAGTTAAAACAAATAAGATTGGCAGGTATACAATTGAAAATTATTTTGCCACAATTGAAGATTATTTTGAACTGGCTAATTTGTGAATTAACACTCTAAACTCTACAATTATTTGAAACTGTGCAATGGAAAATGAATTAATTCTGATTGATATCATCTGTGAACAATCTGCAACATTGAATATAACGTTCTTTCCTAAAATCAAATAGAAAATGTGGAACTAAATATGGGTGTCTATATATTTACATTTAAACATGGGAATAAATTTGTCATTTATATATAGGAGCAGCAATTCCTTGCTTCCTCAAGTTGGGTCAAGACATCCATGATCTTCATCCGTTCTCTCGGTCGTTCGTTTGCGCAAGAAAGACCAGTTCTGAGAATCAAGTCTAGAGATTTTTCGAACCTCTCACCCACATCGCTTGTTTCTGAAATAAGTGATGCATCGACAATCTGAGCAGCATTGGAACCATTTGACAGTTGATTCTCTACAAACTGTTGAAGAGTGAGGCCATCCTTGAACATGTTGTCAGTTGGTCGTTTCCCTGTGAACAACTCTAGTAGCATTACTCCATAGCTGTATACATCACCTTGTGGTGAGATGTGGTTGCCCACACCATACTCTGTAATTTCCACAAAAAAATATTTTGAGACCAAAGTTATTAATACAGTGAGACACATGCATTGAGATGGCATAAAAAATTAGAAAAAGAATTTAAAAATTTAGAACTACATAACCTATATGTACTTTACATATGTAAATAGTTGTTGTGAAGAAATCAAAGAGCGAAAGGGGTGAAAACAAAAGAGAAGAAAATAGTAATTATTACCTGGAGGAACATATCCAATGGATCCCTTGACAGCAACTGCAGTAGAGGGAGGTTTGTATCCCTTCGCATCTATCTTTTGAAAGAATCTTGCTAGCCCAAAATCTCCAACATGAGCATTCATGTCTTCATCAAGAAGCACGTTACTGGGCTTCAGATCACAATGCACAATTGGTGTCGCACAATAATTATGCAGGTAGTTGAGTGCCGCGGCCACATCTACTGCTATGTTCACTCTTTCAGCAAGAGTAAGGCTCCGGAACCTGACTTCCTGATCCACTTTTGGATGCACCCACATATCAAGATTTTCATTGGGCATATACTCAAAAACCAAAGCCTTGAACTCGCTCCCTGTACTGTCGATGCTTGAGCATGCCGTCAGTATCTTCAAAAGATTGCGGTGCCGGATGTTTTTGAGG
>CAXKVX010003198.1:0-29257 GCA_964058865.1 Eleocharis quinqueflora
GTTATTTTTCCTATCTCCGATTCCAAGTGGGTGAGTCCAGTGCATGTGGTCCCAAAGAAGAGTGGAGCGACTGTTGTAGAGAATGAGAAGGGTGAGAAGGTCCAAGTGCGCACCACCACAGGTTGGAGGATGTGTATTGACTACCGCAAGCTCAATGCGGCTACTCGCAAGGACCATTTTCCTCTCCCCTTTGTTGATCAGATGTTGGAGCGCTTGGCCACACACTCCCACTTTTGCTTTCTTGATGGGTATTCAGGCTTCTTTCAGGTACCCATCCTCCCTCAGGATATGGAAAAGACGACATTCACCTGTCCTTATGGCACCTTTGCTTATCGAAGGATGCCATTTGGCTTGTGTAATGCGCCGGGTACATTCCAGAGGGCAATGATGGCCATTTTCTCTCCTTTCATTGAAAAAGAGGTTGAAATTTTCATAGATGATTTTTCTGTTTGTGGTTCCTCTTTTGACTCTTGTTTGGCCAATCTTTGCAAAGTTTTGCAGCGTTGTGAGGAAGTGAATTTGGTGCTCAATTGGGAAAAGTGCCATTTCATGGTGCAAGAAGGAATTGTCTTGGGACACCGAGTGACAAGCAAGGGCATTGAAGTGGACAAGGCGAAGGTTGAGGTGATTGAGAAGATGTGCACACCGACGGATGTTAAGGGTGTTAGAAGCTTCCTTGGTCATTGCGGTTTTTACCGTCGTTTCATCAAGGACTTTGCCCAAATTGCCAAACCCTTAACTAATCTTTTGATTAAGGATAATGACTTTGTCTTTTCTAATGAGTGTGTGAATGCTTTTAACAGGTTAAAGGAGAATTTGATTTCAGCTCCTATCTTGCAACCTCCGGATTGGACTCAACCCTTCGAAATCATGTGCGATGCTAGTGACTATGCGGTGGGGGCTGTTTTAGGGCAGCGAAAGGACAAGAAACCAGTTGTTATTTGCTATGCAAGCAAGGTCCTTGACCCAGCGCAAGTCAACTACACCACAACTGAGAAGGAGCTTCTAGCCGTGGTGTTTGCACTTGACAAATTCCGCTCCTACTTGGTTGGTGCCAAAATTGTTGTCTACACGGACCATGCGGCTTTAAGGTACTTAATGAACAAAAAGGATGCTAAGCCTAGACTAATCCGTTGGATTCTTTCGTTGCAAGAGTTCGACGTTGAGATAAGGGACAAACCGGGGTCGGAGAATTCAGTGGCAGACCACCTCTCCAGGTTGCATTGGGAAGGTGAGGACCAAGGCACGACAGTGATTGATGATTCTATGCCTGGAGAACAACTCTGTTACCTTCATGCGGCCCGTCTGAAGTTTCAAGCGACCCGTCTGCCACCTCCTGACCAGCCAGGGACCAGCCAGGGAGTCCATGCGTCCAGTCTGGAGTCCCCTGAGACCAGTCTGGATGGCCATGCGGCCTGTCTGGAGGGCCATGCGTCCCGCCTGTCACCTGCAGATCAACCAGACAGCTCCATTTCTCGTGTGGACACCTCCAATGCCCCTGTTACACCCTGGTATGCAGATTTTGCTAACTTTTTGGTTGCAGGAGTGTTCCCCCTTGAGATGACCTACCAACAGAAGAAGAAGTTCAAAGCGGACGTCAAGTACTACTTTTGGGACGAGCCCCATCTCTTTAAGGTAGGTATTGATGGTATTTTCAGACGATGTGTGCCATATGAGGAGGTACCCTCTATTCTTTATCATTGTCATTCTTCTGCTTATGGAGGTCATGCCTCCTCCGCTAAGACAGCTGCTAAGGTTTTGCAGGCAGGTTTCTTTTGGCCAACAATCTTTAAGGATGCACATGCTTTTGTTCTCTCTTGTGATCAGTGCCAGAGGACCGGCAACATTACCAAGCGGAGTGAGATGCCCCAACAGCCCATTCTGGAGGTGGACCTCTTTGATGTGTGGGGTGTGGACTTCATGGGACCGTTCCCTTCCTCCAAAGGGAATGAGCACATTCTGGTTGCAGTTGATTATGTGTCCAAGTGGGTGGAGGCCCTTCCTTGCGCTAAGGCAGATTCCAATGCCGTCAAGCGCCTCTTCAAGGACACCATTTTCCCTCGTTTTGGAGTGCCTCGCGTTGTGATCAGTGACAGAGGCAAGCACTTCATCAACAGACAGATTGAGAAGCTTTTGAACGACTATGGGGTGAGACATAAGGTATCTACTTCTTATCACGCTCAAACTAATGGTCAAGCTGAAGTGTCTAACAGGGAAATCAAGTCTATTCTGGAGAAGACTGTTGCGAGGACAAGGAAAGATTGGGCTCTCAAGCTCAATGACGCGCTTTGGGCATACCGCACAGCCTTCAAGACCCCTATTGGCATGAGTCCTTTCAAGCTGGTGTATGGTAAGTCTTGCCACCTTCCAGTGGAGTTGGAGCACAAGGCGTACTGGGCGACTCGGGCCATCAACATGGACTTGCTTGCAGCTGGAGAGAGGCGCATCCTTGACTTACATGAGTTGGAGGAGATGCGCTTGCATGCTTATGAGAATGCCAAGATCTACAAGGAGAGGACAAAGAGAACACATGATGAGCGCATCATGCGCCGGGACTTCAAGGAAGGTGATTTGGTTCTCTTGTTTAATTCTAGATTGAGGTTATTTCCAGGTAAGCTCAAGTCAAGGTGGTCTGGACCCTTCGTTGTGAAGAAGGTGTACCCTTTTGGAGCCGTGGACATTTGTGGCAAGATTGGAGAGCCTTTTAAGGTGAACGGGCAACGATTGAAGATCTATGTGGCTAGCCAGTCGCATGGGGACCGCATTGAGATGCACCTCTCCGACCCAACACCGACCGAGTGATTGAGAAAGAAGGTCGAGCTTGAGACCTTAAACAAGCGCTGCTTGGGAGGCAACCCAAGGAGAAAAACAAGGTTTTTGGTCTTTCTTTTCTTTTATTTGATTTTTCTTCGTTAGTTTCTCTTTTATTTCATTGCATTTCATCATTTTTCTTCTTTTTTTTTGTTCTCTGCTTTTCTTTGATTTCATGCACTGGTTTTAGTGTTTGTGAGACTTTCAGGGGCAAAAGAGGCAAAGCTGTGCAAACAGAACAGCTTGTGGAGAGCAGACGGCCCGTTTGGGGCCTCATGCGGCCCGTTTGGAGTCTCCTGAGACCCGTCTGGCCTGGCTTGCGGCCCGCACCCCTTCCCATTTGAAGATCTAGAGCCCCAAACCTCAATTGGACCCTCCATTTTACCCATGCAACAGACCTCTCCATTTCCCCTAGTCCCAGACCTCTCCATTTCCCCCGTTCCTCTCCATTCCACCCTCAACTCCTCCTCTCCATTGAACCTCTTCATAAACCCGACTCCTCCTCTCTTTCTCTCCCTCTACCAGCCCTCTCCTCAACCACACTTCTCCTCCTACCCGAGCCCAACAACAACCTCCACCGTCCACACCTCAGGCGACCCGCCAGAGGAGCATCGGAGGCCGCCAGCAACCCCAGACGCCCCGTCTGCCGCCGCCAGCAGCCACCACCGCCTGTTTTATCTGTGATCCTTGCTGTTTTTGCAGTTTGGCCCTCCATTTTGTGAGATCTTTCCACTTTAGCCCTTTATTGTTGATTATTTTGTGGATTGTGCTAGGGTTGGGACTTGATTTGTTGCTATTGTTATTTATTGTGACATTGAGACTTGTTTACATTGATTGAAACCTGTTTTGAGTCTTGTACCACCTGTTTCAGTCCCATACCACTCTCTTGGTACCAGTTTGCTCCTGTTTGAGTCCAGTCATGCCTCGTACACGTTCTGGTGCTGGTACGTCTCAGCCTGCACCTCAGGCTACACCTGAGGAGCAGGCATATGCTGATTCTATTCACTTCCTCTCAGGGAAGACCATTGAGTCTTCCTTGATCATTGATAGAGATGTCCTAGCCCAGCTAGGCATCAAGGAGGATTTTGACATGCTTACTCGTAGGTTAGGTATTAGGCGTGCGTTCTGGGATATAGCTAGGACCTTCCCTGCCTATGAGGAGCTCACTCGTGAGTTCCTTGGTTCTGTGATTTTGCATGAGGATCCTTACAAGGGGGATTTTCTCAGTTTTATGATGATGGGGAGGATCCGACAGGTCTCTCTCATGGATTTGCAGGAGTGGTTCCACTTCCGCTCTCCTCAGACCTGTCATTTTGGGTATAGTCGAGAGGTATTAGGGATTGATGAGGACCCCATACCAGCACGTGCTTTCTTTTGGTATCGCCTTACAGGCGAGGTTTTTTATGGTTCAGACCCAGACCATAGGGTTAGTGCTATCATTCACCCTGTATTGCGTTTTATTTGCAGGGCGTTGGGTCAGAGTATCTTTGCCAGGGGGGAGTCTTCATTACGACCGACCCATGATGAGTTGCGCCTCCTAGCCACCATGCTCAGACCTGATATGGAGCGGCCCGACCTGATGCTCCTTATGGCTAGGCATTGGACCACAGTCCGACGACATGGGAAGAGTGGTGGGAAGCTCATGGGTGGGTCATACATCACCTGCATAGCCAACCACCTACACCTCCCATACCAGGACCTCACACATGCTGGAGACCCACGCACTATAGACCTCTGTCTCCTCCGTTCCTACCAGTGGATCACTAGTATCCCATCTCCGTCTCCCACAGGCCGTGACCTCTCATGGAGGTTAGCTGACGGCCGCACCTTCCCCCTACCCATTGATGCGCGCATTGATCTTGACGATCACCACTCCTGGCGCTTAGCCCTTCCTCCGCATATGGCTCCTCAGGTGGAGGATAGTGATCAGGGGGAGGGTGCAGACATGCATGAGGCATCTCCAGGCTATGATCAGGCCCACTTTCAGCACCAGTTTCCACACCCGGGGGCGCACCCTCAGCAGGCACCAGAGTATCAGTTTCCACCTCAGATGTACACGATGCTCCAGGGCATTACCTCCGCAGTAGGCCGGCTTGAGGACGGTCAGCGGTACACCCATGATGAGCTTAGAGCACTCAGACGTGACCAGCAGGGGTCAGTTCGTGCTATGCAGCAGCTGACTGAGAGGGTAGCAGGTTTGGAGATGGACCCAGATGAGGCAGAGCGCCGACGACGGAGGAGGAGACAGCGCAGGAGAGTTGATGGGTCGGGCCCTAGCGGCTCGCAGCAGGATTGAGAGAGACCAGTTTCTTCACTCAGGTTGTATTTATTCCTTTACCTTTCATTTCATTATTTCTGGTTCTATGCACTGAGGGCAGTGCATGGTTCAGCTTGGGGAGGGCATGTATACATACCTGAGTATTTACCCTTAGTTTAGTTGCATTTCATTCATATTTACTTATGTTTTTGCAAAAAAAAAAAAAAAAAAAAAAAAAAAAAAAAAAAAAATGCATCATACTTAGTTCTTTTTGGTTCTTTCTTTGATTTCTTTGTTCTTTTTCATGCATGCACTTGTTCTAGCCATTTGTGAGTTGCAGGGATCAAGGCAGGAGACTTAGCAGCCAAATTCACTACTCATGCGGCCCGCAAGGGTATCCAGACGGCCCGTCTGGATAGGCTTGAGACCCGCAAGGAGGCCTGTTTCTGCTTCTCACCTGTGCTTCGCCCAGCTTGGGGAGATGGGAAGAAGAGGATGACACACAAGATGGCCTGGGATGTATGCGAGCGACCGAATTGAAGTGGTACTTACATTCTTATCTTTTTCTAAGTTCATACCTAGGTCCAGTGATTGATTTGTTTGCTTGAGGACAAGCAATGGTTTAAGCTTGGGGAGATTTGATGTGTGTATTTTACACACATATTTTCTTGAGTTTAAACCCTGCTTTTGGTATGAATTTAGACTTCATTGGTCCAAATTATCTGTAGTTTAGAGCATTTTGTTGCTTTCTTTGTGCTGCACCTCTTTTCTAACATGCAGATCTAAAATCCCTGATGTTTGGAGTGTTTTGTCTGCCTTCTCTGGTATGTGCTTCTTTGACTTATCTTGGGGAAACATTACCAGAACACACACACACAAATTGAGTGGAATTGTATGAGTGAAGTGTGAGATCCACTTGAATGCCAAAGGCACAATTCTTGGAGAGATGTGAGTTTCCACATACATGTGCACAGATACACACTTACACCCACCTCAATGAAATATCCTAAGTTCCACAAGAAGGCAAGACCCCGGTGTTATCCATTCCGACCGGGTACAATTAGAATGGATAGGGTTTGATGCCATATCCCAGAAAAGGTATCACAAGTGTTTGGTGCTATATCCAAGAAAAAGCACTACAATTCACACACACCAACACTTGATGAGAGCTTATCTTGAGTGAAAAGTGAGTCCACCAAAGCCTAGTGAAGTGAGTTGAGTGATTCCACAGATGCACAGCACATCCACTTCTCATTTCCATTCATTTAGATGATAGGACTCCACATATGGCTAGTTGTGAAGTGCCAGAAATGTCACAACCTAGGTTGAGTTCATCCTACCTAGTAAACAATTGATGAACATGGTTTCGGGACTGTCCTGGGTGTTTCCCATACAGTCGTCCCTTGGTTTGTGCAGTTGGCCAAGTAAAATAAACAATTGTACATTGATTCATGATGAGGAGTACCCTAGGAGGACATCAGAGGAGTTTCACTGCATTTGGGCCATCTTCACTGCCCAGACGGGGCGCATGCCACCTCAGACGGCCAGTCTGCAGCACTTCCAGCCTTTGTCAGCTGCCAGATGCAGCCACAGACCATGCAGACGGGCCGCATGACACCACAAACGGGTCGCATGCCCCCTTGTCAGCCCAAACCTCGACTTAGACAGTGATTCCTGACCACTTGCCCCTGCAGACGGGTCGCATGAACACTCAGACGCCCCGTCTGCCATATATGGAAAGTCCCAGAACCGCCAGAAAGAGATTTGGAAACTTTTAGCCGACTTTGCCTATAAAAGGGGCATCTTCCCACGGTCTTAGGGTTGGCTTTTTGGATCTTTTCACGCCTCCTTTCATCCCAGATACTTGAGAGAGAGTTTAGAGTTCGCCGCCACGTCAGACCCGCTGCATACCGTCGCACCGGAGGTGGTCTGAAGGCTTTTGGACAACTTCCTCGCCAAGTTCTTCGATAGAAGGGTTTTATCTACTATTTTATCTGTTTCCATGTATTTGCTTTGCTATTTTGCTTGCTGTTTTGTGATGAACCGTGAGTAGTCCCCTTTGTTCTTGGGGTTAGGAGTAGATGTAGGCATGGATGGTTGATATATTGTTTGTTACTGTGATTTACTTATTGGATGGCAGTATTTTATTGATCTTTCTTGTGATTGCTTGTTGTTTAACTTTGGTCGCCCGTAGGTTAAGGCCAAACCTAGTGTGGCATGAGCATCAAATTGACCAACTTGTGATTATTTGAATTGCTAGAGTTAATCTTTGTATGATTCGAGTCAGCCCGAGAGGGAAACTTGTGTTCCAACCGAGAGGTTGGACAAACTTGTGATTGCATCCGTAAGTTTACAAGCGCTAGAGATAGGTTTGTAGGTTTGTATTCAGCTCTGAACTGTTAAATAACCAACAAACGAGAGTTGAGGGAATTTAAACTAGTTAGGAAGTGATATAAATCAATTACAGTAGCAAAAGTGCCAAAACGCCTGTCAGACGGGGCGCATGGGACACTATGCGGGCCGTTTGACACCTGTAAAGACCTCAGACGTGCCGCTTGGGCCACCATGCGTGCCGCCTGTCAGTCATCCTTTGCTGAAATCGATTCGAAACCCTAGGAACTGCTTTAAATTGATTGTTCAGCATTTCTAAGTGATTTGTTTGTTGTTTTATTGCACTGTTATTCTCTGTTTTTGTTATTGATATTTTCCTTATCTCAACAACTCAATTGCAAAACCCCCAATTTAACTAAAAACACCAAAAATATATTTCTAAGTTAGATTTGAACTGAATACTTGTTAAGTTTGATAGTTTCTCCGTCCTTGTGGATTCGATACCTTAAACTATACTCTTGCTAGTCGTACGCTTGCGATTATTGAGTGCATTTAGGGTTTAAAAGCATATATACCTAGAGTACATCACCTATGGTCTAGAATCTCTATTGCAAACATTAAGTCTTAAATTCAAACAATTAAAATAGCAAGCAAGTCATAATGATAAAATTCGCAAACAATTAACGTCACCTCTTGATACTTAGCTAATTGATCGCTTCACTTTCTATGATCAAGGTTTAATTCTAAACCCTAAGATAATAATTCATGAGATTGCAATAATTAAAATAGAAAGCAAATCATAGAATCAAACAAGAAATTTCATTACTCAAACAAGCATTTCAACAAGAGTTTCAAGTCATCCTAACAAGACCCTAAACCGAACATGGTTAAGGGGCTAAACATGATCAAATATAAGAGATACAAAGATAGATAGATGTATACAACCAAATTTTTCTTCAAGGCTTGGACTCTTCTTTTTCTTCTTCTCTCCCTATGTGAAAATCCTAAGTTTTACCCTCTGTTAATTGGTTGAAATTCATGATGTGGCTGTTCGAAAAATACAGGTATTTATAAGGAACAAAATCCTCAAAATAGAATTCTAAAACTAGCATTTTGTGCTTTTGCGCAAGTCTATTGCAGGGCAACAGTTAATCTTGCGATCGTAATTGAGCTGAAGATGGAGTTATGGCCATCTCTGCCACATTCTGCATGATACATTACGGTCATATTTAATGGGCTCGCGCCCGCTATGCTTGAGGTGGTAACTTCCACATCTTTGTTGGGCTCTAGTAGCTTATATTGCAGACACAAGGATGTACCTTGCGCCCACAATCAAGTTGAGACTGCTTTGTGTGGTTTGTAGAGATTGATTGCGGCCGCATGGAAGGTTCCTGCGGTCGCAATTGATCTAGCAGAGGGTCAAATTGCTATGTCGTGAATATTGGCTTGCTCCGAAGCATCCAATTTTATCCATTTTGCTTCAAATACATGTTTTCGCATTAAAACACTGCAAGATAGTGACTTGAACTCTTTTTTTGTAATAAAACGTGTTCATTTGACTCTAAAGTACGCAAAACTTGGCTTAAATTACACACTTAACCATAGATAAATGCATGCATAATTTGGCTTTATCAATTATTGATATTCAAAATATGTTTGTTATTTACTTCAAGCAAAAATAAGCCATCCTTGACATTAGCATTGGCGTAGAAAAGTCCATTTTTCAAGGTACTCATACATGAGTTTGAAATTGTAAACACTACCCATCCTTGTCCAAACATGACACAGATATAATATTTTTACATATAGATGGAACATAATACACATTATTCAAATTAATTATTAAACCACTAGAAAAACGAGGGGGGGTCGAGCCAACGACCATCGCTGAGATGCTAACACCATTGCCCGCCTTCAAAGTGACTTCTCCTTTCTTGAGATGCCTTATATCCACTAGTGCATGCACACAAATATGAGCACATGATCCAGTATCTATTACCCAATCATGAATAGATGTGTTGAAATTAATTTCAATAACATAGATACATTTTTAACCTTAGGGCGCTTCTCCTATATTTTTCCACTATCCAAGTCATTCCAAGACATTCATGGTATATTTCTCTTACATAAATGGAATTCATGAACTTGTGCAATTTATTATTCCTTTTATATTTATATGTTTTTGGTAAAAAGAATTTTGTATAAAATAAGGTCTTGAACATTTATAAAACTGATTTATGCATTTGAAAAGAGATTTATTTAGTATAATATTTTGTGAAAGTTTTACTTCTCTTAATATTTTATAGAATTAAACAACATAAAATACAGAGAGATTAAATTTGAGCCGTTTGATTTGATCAAGGCTTTTGAATTTGAGTCGTTGGATCACAACATACACCTTTCTCTCTCTCTTCCCTTCTTCTTTTTTCTGACAGCTTTGACCAAAGCTTGACTTCAACGTCGAGTGAACCCTAAGCCATGGCAGTTTGATTAGAGTGCACCTTTGACATAGTGTGAATGTGAGGAGTTGAATAGGTCCATCGTCAGTGACTAGAGATCACCAGAGGTGGTGGAGCTCCGCCACCAGTCCCGAGATTGAATTTTGTTCTAATTTCGAATTTTTAAAGTTATTTTATTGATTTTGAAGCTTGCATTTGATTATTTTGGAGCTTCCAGAACATGTTTGAAGGGTTTTTATATTTCAATTTCATTTTCATAGTCCAATTCGTCAGTTTGGTCTGGTTTGAGTTGACTTGATACTAAACATTCACAATTTTGGTTCAATATTGCATTTCAAGGGCTCAATTAAATTAAAGTTTGGTCTGGTTTGAGTGACTCATTTACAAACATCCAATAACCCTTAATTTTATTTGTCACATCATGATTTGGTTTTAATTTGATTTATTTCACTATCAGTGGCATTTGGGATAAAAACAGTGAAATTGAAGTTTCAATTTGAATTTTGGGGCTTCAGTTCAATTTTCCTTCATCCAAAGAGGTCCTTAGATCACCAGACAACATCAAACAAGTGTTTATTTGACTTAGCACAATTTAAATTTGAGTTTGATTGAGTTTGCGTCACTATCAAGAGCATTTGGGCTCAAAACAACAAAATTTTGATTTGAATTTGGATTTTAAGTGCTCAATTCATTTCTTTGGGCACCATTTCAAAATATCTAACTCAAAGTGCCGAAGGATTTAGAAATGTTTCAATTTGGATGTCAGACAGGTGCAAATCACCATGCATTTGTGGTTGATTTGAGTGTTATGGATGCAAATCAATATTTAGGTGACTAACATGGGTGTTTAAGCTTGGATTTAGGTTTGGAATGTGAAACAATCATTACTATTTTTGAAATTTCAGATTTGAGCAAGGAGAGCTATTTATTACATTTAAACCCTATTTTACCGTTATTTTTGAGAAATCTGAGATTGAAATGGCTCCAATTTTGAAAATTGTTTATCCAAAAATCATGAAATTAATTCTGGAGGTTTATACAAACATAATGTGCATGCTTGCAAAAGTGATTTGGATTTAGGATTGAAATAAGATATGTAAAAAAATTACATATCTCTGACAGCTTTGGATCAAAAGGTTGAGAAGAGGAATTTAGTTTGGATTTGAGTGTTAAGGCTTCAAAGCTAGATTTTACACTAGAATATTACTTATTATACACAATGAGACTCAAAGAAAGCACAAAAAAGGATTTGTTGCAAATGCTTGAAGGATTTGAGCATAAGAGGGTATTTGAGGGTAATTAGGGCATTGTTTTGATTTGATTTGATCCTAGTGCCTGATTCATGATTTTTAGAGCTTGCATATGACTCAATGCCTTTCCTATGGCACATCATTAGATAAAAAAGGATTTCATCATAGAAGGAGAGGTTTTGAGATCAGAAAATGCATTCTTGAGCCAGATCTGGTCTGATGAATTCAAAAGGGAGAACTAATCAATGAACTCAAATTTGTGTTTTAAAAGCTTGTTTAAATCATTTGCAACATTAGAAAGCAATCATCAAAGGACTTCATGCCAAATTTAGATCTAAAGCATCAACACAACAAGATCAAAAGACTTCAACTTCGATTTTCATTTCACAAACAAGCAATTTACAGAATGTATAAAACAACATATAAAATGGGCCTTTTTCTCTGTCAATTCAAAACCACTCACCTGTATTTTCAGATGATTTGTCGAGTGAAAGCAAGAAGGCTTGGTGATAAGACAAAAATGTGTACCAAAACTGTAAGGTATTTTGTGTAATTTAAGCCAAAGTCCGGTAAATTTAGGTCAAAATACCCAAGTTTCAGTCTCAAGTTCAAGTTACTGTCCTAGAAGTGGTTTACAATGCAAAAAATAGGTAATGAAAGCACAAGAAGCTATTTCTGGACACTTGGAGTAGTTTGGAGTGAGATCGGACAGTTACAAGACTCATTACAGTCGTAGCCATATCCATTACGACCGTAATGGTGTCCCCAGACTGGATCCAGAGCGCATGCACACCCATTACGGTCGTAATCATCAGATCCCGAGACTGTAGATTCCAGGACTTAGCCAAAACATCTTCAGATCACCCTCTTTACGACCGTAACCATACCCATTACGGTCATAATGACCCTATCTCAAGACACAGAATCCCACTACTTAGCCACAACATGAGGTTTTTACCCCATTACGACCGTAGCCACCCACGACTGCGCCCGTAATGGTCATTTCCAGAGAGGCCATATTTCAAGACTTAGCCACTTTCAGCCTCAGAAGACCTGGTTATGACCGTGACCTATGGTCATTATGGTCGTAACCAGGACCAATAATTCCCAGAACTGCTCCCACGACCATGTTCATGACATGTTCTGGCAGTTCCCAGCACTCATTACAGCCGTAACTAAAGGCGATAGAACAGTTTAGTTTTATTTTGGGTATTTTCTTAGAGGTTATTTGGGGATTTTCTGTACTTTTTATAAATAGGGGGTTCAGATCTGTTTAGGACATGCTTTTTAGAGAGAGTTTTTCATTACACTTTTGGGGAGAGAGAGAGACTTCGGAGAAGAAAGAGAAGAAGAAGAAGAAGAAGAAGAAGAAGAAGAAGAAGAAGAAGAAGAAGAAGCCATTGGAGATCTCATCATCCATTCCTCCTCCTTCGGTTTATTCCTCCACTTCTCCTTTTTATTTTCTTTTACTTGCATAGTTGTATTTTCATGGCCATTAAGGACTAAATCTCCATTAGATTTTTAGGGAGACATGAAGCTTAGTTTGTATCTTACTTGGTATCATGATATGTTGATCATTTTTGTCATTAAGGTTTGTGCTTGTTTTTATTGTTTATTCTGATCTTTGATCAAATTGCATACTTAGGATTTAATAATTGTAATTGAGAAATTGAATTGTTAGATCCCGATCGCAAGTAACAAGGTAGATGGTAGTCTAAGTATCGAAACGTGACGACTATCATCTATAGGCCAAATTAATTGAATTGAATAATTGTACCAAGTACCGAGAGGTGAATTGTAATTGTTTAAGTAGATTAAGGCAACTAGGACTTAATGAATTTAGACTAGGATGATCAAATATCGAAAGGTGAAATTATTCTAGTTTAGATATGGTATTAACACAGAAATATCCCTTAGTACCAAACTTGTTAATTACGCCTCCATAATACAAAACGAACCTTTAAATTGACCAAGAAGATATAAACAAGTGAATAGAAATCCTAAGAACCTAAGTCTCTCATCTCAATTCTTGAAGTTGTTAATTGATTTCTTAATCTCAAAATTGCATAACACCAAACACTCAACTCTTACTTTACAATAAAACACAACATCTTGCTTTTAATTTCTTACTTAGATTAGAATTATTAAAATTTGATAACTAAATCCGACTTGTTCTTGTGGATTCGACTCCTAAGTACTATAATAGACGATTGTATACTTGCAACATCTATCTAGCAATTAGGATATATGAACTATCACATCACTTGGCAAGTGCAAAGTAGATGCGACCACTCTCACAGTTTAGACATACAAGAAAGGCCTTCAATTCAGTGGTCTACATGGATATTTATAGCCTTAACATATGGCATTTACATTAGATTCCTATTTCTATTTTATTTTCTATTACATTTTTTCTTCTTTGCTGTCTTGAGTCTTTCAGGTGCTAGGTGGATCTCATTCTCTTATTTGGGTGCAATTAATCTTCTACAAGTTGTAGAGCGTCTCTTTGATCACTGCCCTTGATTTAATTGACTGATACTCTTGGATGCTGCCAACTCAACATTAATCCTTGTGCAAATAACAACTTTGGCAGGAGCGTAGTGATAACCTAGGCGGCCTAGGTTATGGAAGATTTTCGGCTTAATTAAACTTATGAGGTCCTAATTGCAACTTTGATCAATTTAATTTCAAATGGCAATTGCTAAATAATTTTATTTGATAACCAACCCAATTAAAACACTTCTCAAATGCAAATAACCAACAATCAATTAGAGAAGTGTATATATCAATGTGGCTTAACCAAATTTTAATTACAGAAGCGTCATACTAATTAATTTTATATGTCCCAAATAATTCTAATTAGCAATTCAATTATTTTTCTAATTGGCCAACTCAAATAACAATTCACTAATCCCTAATTAAGCAATTCAAGCACAATTCACCCAAGACAATTATGAATTAATGAATTAGAAAGAGTAAAGAGTAAAGGGAAGGCTCAATCGCGTGTTAACGGAGTTCGACTTGCACTAATGACCTCGCCTACGTCTCCAAGTCCTCGGCGCTCCCGCTTCTTGCGGTAAAAACCCCAGTCCGCTCCACTAAATAAAGTTGCAATACAAAATTGAATCTTGCTCTCTTACACACTGAGGATGAGAAACAAATCCAATAACCAATGCGGCACAACGGCCGATCAATGCGGCACAACAGCCAAAAGAGAAAGGAAGATAATAGTAGATGATCTCTCAAACAATCTCACAAATGATTTTGATTCAATCAAACAAGAAAATTTGAGCTTAGCAAGAGATTTAGCAAGGTTTTTTATTTTCCAACAATGGTGGTAGCTCTTTAGAGTCTATTTTGAGGGTTTAGAATGATTGGGAGAGAAGGGAAGAGAGCCTCCTTTTATAATGGCTCAGATCTGAATTTTATGGCTTTTTCTGCAGCTCACCGTTACGTAATTGTGAGTCACCGTTACGTAACTGTGACTTAAAATGTGACTGTTATATTTGTCTCTTTTAAATTTCAGCCCACTGTAACATAACTGCGCCCATCGTTACGTAACTGTACATTGATTTTCTGCATCATTACACGACTGTGGTCACTGTTATGTAACTATACTCAAAGTTACATATTGTGGTCCACCGTTATGTAATTGTGAGTACAACAAACTGTATTTCTTGCTATTTTCAAGCTCGAATTCAATTGTTTAAATGAATTTAAACATATAAAACTTTAACCTAAGAGACAAAATGTCATCCATCATGCTTCGTACTTGCTTCTAAACTTCTATCTTGATTGTTCAAGCTTCTAAGATGTGTATAGCCCGATTTCACAACTCACATTAAAAAATTATTCCGAACTTTAATAGCATAAAGTTTGCATCCCTATGCAACACCTACAATCTAGGTGGATGTAGCTTATAGGTAGTTGTGCATGATAGTATGTACCATGGCTTGTCACTTGTGTTTGTGATTTCCTTTGTTTTTAAATCTTGAAATTTTGAGTATATTAAAAGACATAATTGTGTATATTTTGTATTGTATAAATCAAGACACTTGGTTCGTGTATACAAGTTTTTGTAATAATATGAACTTTTATGTCAAAAAAATATTTAATCAACAACTCATATTTTTTGTTATTGGTTTATAAATACCATTAACAATTACAAATTTAGATGTTATATTTTTTGAAAAAAATTTAAGTACGTCTAGATAGGTGTTTTCTAAGTACTATATGCAATCCGTACCGTTTGAATGCATTGAGATTAACATCATATATTTCAATCAAATAGTACAGATTGAATAGAGTATCTAAGAAGCACCTATCTAGGTGTACCTAAGTTTTTCTCTACATTTTTGTCCTTTAGTTTTTTTTAATTCTCTTCTGGATAAGTTAATAGTTTCTCTCTTTTTTATAGAATAAACTTTTGAAATTTATTTGCAAATTCATTTATAATACATTAATTATTTTTTGTATTCATATTTTTCATAAACATGATACACAATATTTTGATATATTATTGTTTTGATAAAAAAATCTTTATCATTTTCATATGATGTTTTTAGGATGTTATTTTTCATCTAAACTATGTACAAAATAATTATTTTGATATATGAATTTATATTTGGTTAATATAAGTGTTTGAAAAAAATCAGCAATTGAACCGGTTGATCCAACGGTCCAACCAGTGAACCGTTGACCCGAAGCCTTGCCGGGTCGACGTCCGATCCGATTTTAAAAACATTGGTTCAGGCACAAATACATTAAAATTCACTAATTAAAAATTCATTTTTTCACTATAAAATAAAAATACATTAAGTTTTGCATTTTTTGAAAATCAAGCCTGTGCATTTGCTTGGGCATGCTCTACGGTGGATCCGCCCTTGTTCATATGCCAAAACTCAATGTGTGCAATTTTTGAACAAAATACAACAATATTTATTTGAGACAACCATCATAATAGTCATCTAACATTACAAAATTTGGCAAGATTTATAAACTAGAAACTTGCTAACAATTATTCATGAAATTTCTGCTGAAATTATTTTTTGAGACTCCTTATACATAATTGTTACTTTTTCATCTATAGAGTTTGACACTTTTTTTTTTATTTAATTGCAAATTGATATTTTTTTCGACGTGGTATAATTCTATTGGTGAACTATCCATCTCTTATTAGTTTCTTTTTTAAATATTCTTTTATTAACTACAATACTATAAGACCTCTTAATTCTAGAAAAGATCTAAACAATTATAGAAATTAGTCAAGTAACAAATTATCAAATATATAATCATGACAAGAAAATATATGGCGAGCAGTTGGAGAAAGATTTATGGAAGCATAAAATTGGTTTATGTAATTTGAACTGTAATGTTAACAAAATAATAATGATATTAATGTCAACACCCAAAATGTGGAGGTGTAAATTAAAAACAAATTACACTATATCATTGCTCAACAATTTCACTGTTCATTGAATGAATAGTGTCATTTTTCTTTTTTTCGTTTTTTCTCTGCTGGACGCGTGTCTTCTCTGAACGCGTGTCTTCTAATTTTTTCCTTGCTGTTGGACGCGTGTTAAAGTTTTTTCCCTGCTGTCTTCTAATTTCTCCCTGCTGGACACGTGTTCTGACTGGTCGACGTGTGTCTCTTCTCTTTCCCAGCTCTCTTGCACGAATAGCCAAACCCCAAAACAGCCAAACCCAAAAGAGAAAGAAAGAGAAAGAAAAGAGAAAACGTGGTCACGCGATCGCCGCACGATCTACGCCTTGGCACGAGCTCCATCTCGAGCTGCTGACATTCCTTCCTTTTTTCCTTCGGTTCGTTTCGCGTCTAGGTTTTTTTCCGCTGCATGGCTATGTACACACCTTCTTTGAGGCTTCCATTTCATATATATTGTTTTTATAATTAAAACTGAAATTGCACAAGTCAATTAAGAGATTTCTCAAGTAAATACTGTGGTTAGTTCGTGTTTTGTGTGCAAGATGTCTTTGCCGCAATTTGACAAGCACATGATGTGCATAATAGTTTAGTTTCTCTTACCAATAAATAGTAGATTATTTTTAACTTTATTCAACTCAACTGAATATATAGGAGATATGGGGCAGCGGGTGTGCACAGCGGCAGAGATGAAGTTCTATTTCAACAGCTTTTATGAGAACAAAGTTATCTGAAGCCTAATCTCAACTACAACCTGACTTCGTGGGTCTCAGGTTGTGAGCCCGGTTGGGGATGCAGCGAAGGTAAATCTGCAGGATACAAAAATTATTCCCTTACGCACTCTTGATTGCCGTCCCTGTTGTGCCGGCTTTTTCTGTCCCCATGGCCTCACTTGCATGATTCGTAAGTTTTATCTTTATAATCATATATTGATACATATATATTAGGGTGATGCATGTTGTTGTCTCTTCTCTCTTTGAGACTGCCACTGCTACTTTAGAGATTATATAGGATTCGACTCTCCGGCATACATTTTCCATCTTTGGTTCGAACTCTCCTGATTGTTATAATGTCATTTGTATAGCCAAGCAGTTATTATTTATAATCCCTTAAATGAGTTTGTATGACTTCTTTATCGTGTATGAAGTTGCCAATTAAAATGGATAGTGGTTTGAGATGCAGGTATTCATGATAAGTTGTGGCATAGAATTGTTTTAGTTAGAAGTTTTTCATGTTGATTACTACAATTTATGATGACTGGTCTTGATAAGCAAAAAATAATGTAAGGAAGAGGATGTAATTTAGCTGCAGCCTGCAGGTTTAAACTCTTAGTTTACAAAAATGGTTTCTATTAAAGAGAAATTGTTAGTGCCATTAGCACTATCCAAAAAGGAGAATACCAAAGCACAATGAGATATTAGGTGCCTTATTAAAAGATCTTATGAGAAGCTAATATTCTTTAATTGATAAATCATTAATCAATCTATTACATACAATTTCCGTTGGTTATTACTTCTTTGTTGTGGTTTTAATGCATATATTTGTTTTTTAGCTATTCATGCAGATATTATTATGCTTTGATTAATTATTATTCGTTATATTAATTAAACAAGGCAGAGAAATTGGAAGTGACACCCTCATCTGTGGAAAAATTGGGTGGTCCGTCTTTGAAAACTGCGAAACTTAGTCTCCTAAGTTTGCTTGAGGCTATGGCAACCATGTCAGTGTTGGTGCTTGACACTAAGAAACCATATTAGCTTCTGGATTTTCTTGCCCCCCTACAAAGATGTCCTCTGAAATTGAACTTTTTTTGTATCTATTTTGCTTGCAAAATAGGTATCCTTTTTTGCTTTATCCCAGTGATTAGCGGTTCTGCCAAACATACAAGCTTCACTTTAGACTTAAATATTGACGTACTGACATTATTTATTTTTTCTACCTGGCTATACAAAAATTCAAGTGACCACACAATTGCACCTGCTTTCATTACTAGCTGTTTTTTGCTTCGACTGTCTTGCCCTTCTGTACTTTCATATGCATCACTTTCTGGTGCTTAAATTAAACTAACCATGAATACGCCTCTCTTTGTGATGCTTCTGGTCTACTAATTTAATGTATGGTTCTCGCATCTGCAATTTAGAAAATAAATAACTTTTGTTGCCATAGCGAAGCTTTTGAATCCACTGCCAGACATGCAATTTGCTGATATTTCATTTTGTAGCTTGCAAGGTACGAATAAAAGTTGTCTTTCAATTTCTTTCGGTAGATTTATGTATTCTTTATTATAAGTGGCATTTTGTTGTTCAACTTAAAATCATCCATCACATCAGCTTAAAATAAATTATTTAAATACAAGACATAATCTTGAAATTTGTCTACTGCACTAATTTCTTTTCTCCCCTAAGTTTCGGATGGCATGGATGTCGATTCACTACAAAGCACAGGTGAGGGAACTTACTGTTTATATAAGCCAATCTTTTTTATTTTTTTCTTTCTAACCAACTAATTTAAGCCAATTATGTAGCAAAATCAGTCTCGAACAATTGTGCAGCCACCTCTCAGACATGAGTCTCCATGTCCTTTTGAATATTTAGGTGTTTCAAATATGCTATCTGAATCTGAGTTCATCCAGCTGCAGTTATGAAAATCTGCAAAACAGTTAATTCTTCGCCGAACATGCAAGAAAGAAACAACATATTAGTTGCAGCAAGTATATCACTGTTTATTTTCACTCAAAATATGCCTTTATATTTTTAATCCAACAATTCTTTCATGCTAAAACTCTGCTTCACGCACCAATAGCTCTGTGGTCATATTTTTCATTTGTGGATTTTTTTTGCTTTTGATTGCAGGTCTACCTCTCGAATATGACAAACTAATATAATTGATGTTTAAAACATTCAAAGAAACCTTCATTTCAAAATTCAACATGCAAAAAGAACATGAAACAGTAAGCCAGCAAACATATTTTTGTATCAATATTTTCTTGACATACTTCACGTATAATTGTTGTGGGGGTATCCCCAATTAAATTTAGTCAATTATGATATATACACTATCCATCTTCGATAGGTCTCATCTAAAAATACCATATAAGCACCATTCAGTTGCATCGTAGCTTCTACAATGAATTTGCTCTATTCATGCTTACATGTTACTCATCTTATTTGATGCATGTCTCTACCTCTGCTTTCAGTTCTTTCTCTATTTTGTTTTCAGCCAACCTTTCTCTCCGTTGAACATACATTTTACTAGACTAACTATAAAAATCAGTCGAATTTAACAATTTTCCAAAAATTAACCGTTCAAAAAAAAAAATGTAAACTTAAGTTTCACACTTCCTCCAAGCTTGAATCGCGCGGAGCGCGTCTTCATACCTAGTAGAAGTCATGGTTGCGCTAACGGAGACAAATAATTGAAGTATTTATTGCTGAATCAGGTCCAATTGTTACAGTGATGCTTTTAAAAGAAAGAAATCATATGATAATATTCGTGAAATAAGCACATGTTCAAAACTCTTTTAGGAAAGAAATTCTCCGATGATGATTCGTAATTAAGAAAAGAATGTAAAGAAATCTTTAGAGTAAAATTAACCACGCTAAACGAAATTAAACGGTCAGATTAGAATAATAGTCAGATTGTGGAGCAAGTTACCGCGGCTTGCTTATGCTTAGACCCCAAGTTACCGCGACTGAACCCCTCATATATCGCACTTACCTTTTCCGTCTCGCTTCCTCGCCTCGGTCATTTCATTTGTTCGACGACTTAAACCCTAGCATAGCAGCCCTTTTCTTCTCGCTCTTCTTTCTGATTCCGATCCCAATTCTCATTCCCGATTCCAAACTCTCTCTCATCTCATCCCTTCCTTCTCCACCCCCAATCGGATAGCACACGATCTCAATCGCCGATCGTCGGCTGTTCGTTCTATCAGGTTCAAGTTAATGCGATTATGGAGTTATATCAGGTTCAGGTTCAAGTATATTTCTCATTTATAGTTCTTTCTTTCTTTCTTTTTTTTGAGAAACGTTTCTTGTTATTTCTTGAAACTATACGAATCTTTACTTAACGAAGTTTTTGTAAATTTGAAATTTCTTTTGTTTTGTTTCAGATTCCTTGCTTATCATCTTCCACTGTAGAATCCAGTGTTCGCAAATTTTCTCTCTCCGATTTTTTTTTCCCGCTGCAAAACCTAGGCTTCGCTCTCTCTCTTTTTGTTTCGCTGCACAAATCCTACTTTTCTTTTTCCTCTTCACTCGGCTCAGTCTGTAAAATTCTCTGATTTTTTATCACCTCTTCTTTCACTTCCACAAACCCTAACCTAGAGATCGCTGTTCTGTAACAGTCAACGTAACAGTGCAGGATTTTGTTTTATTCTGATTTTTTTCTCCGCTGCACAAAACCTAACCTAGGCTTCGCTCTCTCTCTTTTTATTTCGCTTCACAAAATCTAGGTTTCTTGTTCCTCTTCACTCGTCTCTTTGTTTTCTGCTTCGCTGCTCGCCTCTTCTTTGTTTTCTGCTTCGCTGCTCGCCTCTTCCTTGTTTTCTGCTTCGCTGCTCGCCTCTTCCTTGTTTTCTGCTTCGCTGCTCGCCTCTTCTTTGTTTTCTGGTACGCTGCTCGTCCCTTCCATCCGCCTAATCCACACCTTGCCATCCAAAAGGAAGGAGATCCGCAGCCTCCAAATCTGGAAGAAGACGGAGAGGTTTGTCAATTTCATTCCATTTTTCAATCATAGGAGGTGATTTTCTAACGAACTCTAGCTGGTAGATTTCTTTTCTGTTGCAATTTTGTCCTATTTTGGTTATGATTATGTATCAGTTGAGATTATGTAACGATATAGATGGGTTGTCTGAGAGTATTTGAGTTGCTGGTTAGCACTGGGTTACGATTATGTATCAGTTTTAGTGTGAAAGGATCTCCTAAATTTATTAAGTTTAGAACCTTTTCCTTTAAACTGATCTTTTTGCATTGTCGTGATACAGAGTTTCAGAAAAACTTAATCTCCCCTTCTTTCACTCCTCGGCGTAGTGTTTCTTTCGTTCTTGAGATTTCTCCAAATGTTTCTTGATTACTTGTAAGGCTTACATTCTTTCCTTTAATTACTGGTCTTGGAACCTAAAAAGACAAATATCAAT
Organism: Eleocharis quinqueflora; assembly: GCA_964058865.1. Lineage (NCBI taxonomy): Eukaryota > Viridiplantae > Streptophyta > Magnoliopsida > Poales > Cyperaceae > Eleocharis > Eleocharis quinqueflora. The sequence goes on from CAXKVX010003198.1 coordinate 21,683, forward strand.
GACATGGCGGAAGATTTCCAAACACTGGTATGCTAAATCTCTCATCTTATTCTTTTCTGTTTTACAAACGTTGACAATAAAGTATTTGAAGTCATTGTACATTTGTACTTCATAGGATGTTAATTGTTGTATTTCTATGCTGTTTGCTTGTCTAGGTGAGGGAATATTCAGTGGCAGGCTTTGTGGTTGGTTACCCCTTCAATATACAAGGCCAATCAAGTGCAGATGTGTGTTCCTGGAACTCTCTATAAATGTGTGTTTTTAGTGTGGGTGTTAGGGAAGATTTGTGTAAGGATAACATATCTGCCTTTTTATTTTTATTTTTTTCTGTACAACATGCTGCGCAAGTGAAGCAATTAACTGAAGAGTTAACCGACATTCTTGATGGCATTAACTATACATACTGTGATGAGAACTACACAACAAGGATAGGGTTTTCATTTCAATTATTTAATCGGGTTTAGCATCAAGGCTAATCAAGTGCGGATGTGTGTTCCTGGAACTCGTTATAAATGCGTGTTTTTAGTGTGGGTGTTAGGGAATATTTGTGTACAGATAACATATCTGCCTTTTTTATTTTTATTTTTTTCTGTACAACATGTTGTGCAAGTGAAGCAATTAACTGAAGAATTAACCGACATTCTTGATGGTATTAATTATACATACTGGGATGAGAACTACACAACAATGGTAGGGTTTTCATTTCAATTATTCAATAGGGTTTAGCATCAAGGCATCATTGCTTTATTCTTATTTGTTGTCTTAGTGTGTGGAAGCCCTCTTCAAGTCATTGGATTTCAACCCGGTGGATGCAAAGACTATACTGGACAAATTTTCTGCTGTTGGTATTCTTTAGGTATGCCAATTATAATGACCAGAAACGCTTCATAAAAGGCTGCTAACAGAATTTCCAAATTTTCAGGGTTATCTTGATAGGATGAACTCGAGTTTGGTCTCAGAAGATTTGAATTCTTTGGAGTAACTCTAGCATCAGTTCGTTTATGGTTCGTGGTGCACCATCCGCTGACACACCGCAATGCCATCTTAATTCATTAATTATGTAGTTAAGGGATCTTGTGTCATAAGTAACTTCTTGTCCTGATGAATAAGAAATTTTTGGTACATGTCATGAGACGCTTGGTCCAGAAATGGCGGACTGCAGATTCATCTTACTGTATTGAGGTTTGTTGTTCATCTTTTTATTTTTATTTTTTTATTGTGTTGTTGGATTTTTGTTTCGTCCAGAAATGATGAACTGTACATTCTGGCAGAATACCCACTGCTCGATGTCTCTCTCTCTCTTCCACCATCTCCGATTTTTTGAGGTTGCTACAGGCTGTTGCTTCGCGACCTCTCGCATCGCATCGAGCTCCTCCATCCTATCTTCATCAGATGCTTGGTATGCCTGTTTCCATCCCTCGGCCAACACTTTGCTCCCTCAATCTCTTCTTGCTGAGCTCTGAGAAGCCAAACACTGTTTCTCAACTTTGCTAGCCATGCCAGGAGAATTTATTTGGTATGTAACCTACGAAATCAATCTATTAGTTGTTGATTGAACTTACTAATTGTTGATGCAGCTGAATTTGTTTCCCAAATTGAACAAATCAATTTACTATATGCATGCAGGTTGTAGAGGATTTGTCTTGGTAGTTATATATCGATTGAAAAACTTTTGAATCATTTATGCTTTGGCTAATAGAAAACATTTTGTGATTTACCTCTATTTGTTTTGGGTTTGCAGAGGATTTGGTTGTCTAATTTAATCGTTATCAGCGGAGTGCCAGAGGATAAAAGATGGCGTAAAGAGCAACAGTTTACAAGAGTTGATATTAAGAATTGACACTAAGTAGAACCAGAACAAGTAATATAGTGCCTTCGGCTAAATCTAACTTCATGAATTATGTACGACTAAAGTTGCAATTGCCATTTGAAGTTTGCTAAAAAAATAAGCTAAAAGATAACTTTCTTTATGCAAAAAATAAAACAGAACTTTGCATGGCAATTTGTATTAGTTTGACATGAATGAATTTGTCGTTTTATCCTTTGGGAAAAGAAAAAAATTAACGACACATAATAATTTGCATGGCATTTCCACTTTCCCCCCCTTCATTATATTCCATTGATTGATTTTCTTTTGTTTGGATTGGCGTGTTTTAGGAACTGTGCTCATGATCTAAGCACTAAAACTCTTGCAGACAGGATGGAATGAAGAGGAGCATTGAAGGGGAGAAGAGTGGATTTCTTATTTCTTTTTTGACGAAAGTAACCTCAACTTGAGGTAAGAAGGGAGGGTTTCTTAAATGCAGATGAGATGAGGAGGAGCACCGATCAGCATGTTACTAGGTGTGGAAAATCCAAATGCAACATAGGCAAAGCATCCAACAATGAGGTAAAATGCAGTAATAATACTAAGCCCCTAAAATATTTGCCTTCTTCATACCTAGCGCCCTAAGATATTGCTTTCTTCATAGTTATGTGCTCGGCTTTCGGAATGTATCCTATAACAGAGAAAGAATGCAGTTAAATAAAGAATTTGTTGTCAATCAAATGAAGATGTATCCTATAACAGAGAAATGATGCAGTTAAATAACAACTTTCACCTTTAGAATTTGTTTATGTAGGGCTGCCAACAGACCAGGGCGGCCCTTGGTTCTAGAGGGCTTTACACTCGGTTGTGACTTATGGACCGAGTTATTTTTGGACCGAGCTTAAAAACTCGGCTCGGATCGAAATATGTCGTGTGTCCGGATTTAACAGCGATGGCCCACGTTGAAACTCGAATGAAAACTCGAATGAAGCTCGAATCAAACTCGTCGAGTCTTTTCCTATCGAAGCCTCTCGCCGCCAAACTCGTCTCCTCTTTGTCTCCTCCTTTCGCTCTGCTCACCCTCTCTCGCTGTCGCCAAATTGTCTCCTTCGCTTAGCTCTCCCTGTCTTTGTGCCTTCGTGCTTCCTTCATTGGTTCTATTCTCTCCTCTCTCTTTGTGATCTCCGCTCTAAGATCAATGGTTTTGGGTACTCCAGAAATCTTGTTTATTTTTTTAATTGATCAATTTATTTATTTATTTGTTTGTTTTGATTGTTGAATTATTTTTGTCTCATTTGAAAACAAATTTGATTGATTGAATAAGGGTTAGAGGAGAACAAAAGGAGGCATTACATGAACGAATTTTATTGAAGGAAGGAGGGGAAGAAGGTGATGCTTTCAAGATGATAACAAGACAGAACAGAAGCAATTCACAGTTCAGAGCAGGGGCAAAAATGCAAATCCCGAGGTTTACTTATTTTGGGTATTTCTTTTCTTATTACTTACCAGTTTCAGTGAACTTGGGTTTTGTTGGAGCATTGATTCATGTGGCACAAAGGACAGGTGCATATCATTTCAAGTTTTCAAATTGTCATGCCTTTGAATTATTTTCAGCAAAACAGTCAGATTGAAGAAATAATAGAAGAATCTCTAGTGTTTGTTTTATTTTTCACGGTCTTTTTATTCATTAACAAAAGATCATGTATGAATTCAAGCTTGAATGATGCAATTAAGGTCAGAAAAATATAATCTTTCAAATTTAGCCTCAAATGAAAATTTCAAAAGTCTAAAGTGTTCTTATCGATTGTAAAATTATGAGTTGATTCTTTATGGATTCCCATCCTTTATAGAGTGGTTTACAGTAACCTTGAAACAATGTTTTTAGTTTTTATTTTCTATTAAAGTTGTATGTTTTAGTATTGTGTACTGGAGCTTAGTGACAAAACGTCAAAGCTTACCTGTTGTTTTCTGAAAGTTGTCCCTCTTAAATCTGCTCATCTCCCCTAACCAAGTTCATACAACTCAAGTTTGGACAGTTATATTCGTGTTGTCACCGATGCATTCCTTATCACAAACAAACGTCAAAGTACACAATATATTTTCTTAACTTTCGCCATTAAATTTTTCTTGCATGATGTGTAGTTTTTCTTTGCGTAAATTTCAAGTGCAAAGTTCACTCAAGCATTAAAAAACCAAATAGTGGTAGACAAATATCTTATTGGGTATGTCCTTTTGTGAAATGGTTCTTTTAGTTTTAGGCATTAGCATGTCAAATACAAATAGTGGAACTGCGATTAGGCCTTTGCAATTGTGCATGGTTATTTAGTTAATTAACTAATGTTTACATGACCTTGATTTTATTTACATTTGTCTTCTCTATAATTTTTCAATTATTTTGATTTCTTCTCTTAGTTACCCACAGCATTATGTCATGTGAGTTGTTAAAATTTGTTGCGGAGAAATATTTTATTATATTTTGTGCATTTATTTTTTAACTCTTTGTTTAAATATTAACAAAAGGATCTTTCATATATATTTTCTGTTTTTCAGTTTAATATAGTTCAACTTAGAATTAGGAGAGTTGTGTTCAAACAGGTAATGTGAAATTTTCAAGGTTTTTAATTTAATTTAGAATCATGAAAGAGGCCGGTCCATTTTAATCAATTTAAATTTCGAATTTGATATTAATTTGTTACTCTTTTGGTTTCAGAATTTTGAATAAGATTTGGCAGCGGATCAAATTGGAGACTTCACTTATCATCTTTTGCTATTTGTGGAATTTTGCTAAAATTTGTGTATTTTATATTTTTTTATAATGACTCATTTGAGGTTGCAGTTTTTCAATATTAGAAAAAATTATGCATTGGAGTATAATTTTATAATGAGTGCATTTTGTTTATCTTCCGTTTGATGTACTTTCTTTCAGTATTATTGTATTAGTATAAAGGTTCTAGTGTGCAATTTAAGGATCAAATCTCATCTAAGAATTCGAAGGCCTATGGATGGAGGCCGAAAGCGAGTAATTTCGAGCCGAAGCCCCTTAGAAACTCGTTCTGAGTAAGTCGAGCCTGAACAAGCTTGAGCTGGACTCGAGTTTTCTTTTGCTGAAACAGGGCCGATCCGAATTCGGGCTTGTGTTCCTCAAAAGAGGGCTGGGCATGGGTTTAAGCCCAAACTCGCCCACTAACAGCCCTGAAATGATGATGATAATGCACTGATTGATTTACAAAATTTTATTAGGAGCTACAACTATGATCTTTATTTATAATTTTTTTTTTCTTTTTTGCAACTAATATTTCATTTCTTCTGTTGATTAGTGAATTTTTTTAATGTGACAAGATCAATTAGAGAGCTTTGTTTTCATCCTTTTAATCTTTCTTATTTTGTATGTATTGTTTTGTCAAAAGTACCCTCCAACTTCCAACAACCAAGCTGTGTGCAGTATTGTTTCAAAGTAACAATGGTGCAGTGGCTACGTAAAATCATTTGAACACGGTGCTACAGTGGGTGATGATTGGTTGACAGGATAAGTCATGGCGTGTCCGGTACATGGTTGCAAACCAACTATAGGAGCTTTGTGAGGCTGTGGGCCCTGAGCCAACCAGGTAGCTCCTAAATATACATGGTTGCAAACCAACTATAGGAGCTTTGTGAGGCTGTGGGCCTTGAGCCAACCAGGTAACTCCTATATATTTATTTCAATATGACCTATAATCAGTGATTATTACCACTATCTGACTGTTTGCAATGTTGAGTCTTTTGTCATCAATGCTGAAGAAAGAATAGGACAGATGGATAAGAAAAGTCTGCATATTGTTGACTATAGGTAATGAAAATAATTGAGATTTTTAGCTACGATTAATGCATATATAGATCTCCTGAGTTTACAGTATGACGCCTGATTTTAGCTTTTGCTGAAAGAGTCCAAAATTTTACCTAATTATTTAATTGTTTTGAAGTATTTTTTTCTTTTGCTATTGCAATATATTTGGTCCTCAGCTCATAAAGTACAGAAAGATGTTTATAATTGGAACATAATGCAGCATAAATGGCCTATAGCTTTCTACATCAATTCTCTAGTTGTTTCAATAAATACTGGCCTCTGTATTGTTCTTTTTTGCTTAATTTTACTGCTTTCGACAGCTAGAATGCAGAATTTTTTTTAGAATTCTAACTGATTATTTTCTCGGTCTTAAAAGTTCTTTAGAAATTAAATTGAGCTTCAGTGCCAAGACTTGCTCCACAGTGCTGCAATGAACCACTAATGATGGGCCCCAGTGCTAGTTCGTTTTCTAATCGGTGATACAGTACTGCGAGCTGCCAGATTTGTTGAGAGAGGCAACTTGGGGAACCCACAGATGGGCCCATACTTGGAGCTGATTGTCACCCATTACCACCTGGCACCTTTGGAGCACCTCTAGAATTAGTAGTAACTGTTATGGAGCACCCAAGTAATCGGGAAGGAGAGAGGCTCAGCCGAGAATATCACCACCGGTGGTCATCCCTGCTCCTGTCGGTGATGGCTCACCAACACAGCGAGGGTAGAACATTGAAACCCTAGATCCTCACAAACTTTGCTCCTCAACCCTCGATAAACACAGGTCTTTTTCTGTCGCACTTTCTCGGAGCTGAAGGTTACCATTGTTGGCTTTTGACTCACGTGGCTACCGTCTTGATTACCGATGCCTGGTAAGAAATCCGTTCACCTTACCATCATAGTAATGTATCAAGATCTATCCTCCTCCTCTCTATCTCTCTCTATTTTCTCTCTTCAATTTTATTCTAAAATAACCATTCTTTCTCTGTATCTGCAGAACTTGTCACTGAACATCGCCTCATTGCCCTTCTACCCGAAAAAATCTGACCTGGACCAGTAAATGAGGGATATGCTGGTACTAACAGTTGCAGCCATCGAGGCACCAGATCTTTAATATTTTTTCCCTTAAACATGTAAACTGCTACCATGCCTTTGTTGCATAAAGGAATTGGGGAAAAGCAGCTTCTCATAGTTCAGGTCATTAATGTATACTTATTCACAGCACACACTTATGCTGTGTTTCATGCTCCGAAATGAATGCATTGTTGCCATGCGGTAATTTATATTGGTGTGCGGTGCACGCTCCTCTAACAGAGTTAATAATAATAATAATATTTTACTTACAGTTATATCCCGATTTTTTATTTTATAAAAGTTGATGAAAGTTGATTGAGTTTCCTTCTATATTGAATAGCTGCTTTTTTTGTTGATAATTTATTCGTGTTTTCAAGATGATCCTTATGACAGTTATATCAGTACAAGTGCTGTGAATTTTGTAAGTCAATTGATAGCATGAGTTTCTAGATCTTCTAAATGGCAGTGTTGGGATCTCAAATTACTCCTATTTCTTGTAACTGTTGACTCTAGGGGTTTCACTCAGATATTGTGCGAATTTGGTTTGAGTGCATCAGTTGAGACAAATCCCAAGAGTCAAATGCTGGGTTGTCGCCAGATCGTCAATGGCAAGGTTGCTCATTTTTGTATTTCTCATCTTATATATCTAAATAAATCGTTCTGTTGTTGCATTCAGAAAATGATTTTATGTATTCTTTGTGAAATTTTGACTGGCTGATGAGTACGTGGAAGGAATATGAAGAGGTGTGGCAGAAAATATGAAGAGGTGCGACGTTGTGATCATGGTTAGATCCTCTATGAGAAGTTCGTGTAGTTTCTGAGATGCAATTTTTTGGGGCAATTTTTGAGTTTTGCATCCTGCATTATCATGGGATTT
>CAXKVX010003199.1:0-16012 GCA_964058865.1 Eleocharis quinqueflora
CAATCAAAACAGAGGCTCAGAGAGCCTTCCATTACAATAATGCATGTCAAACTCGTCATAACGAGTTGTAACCCGTCACCACGGGTTCCCAAGGCGTTGCAACTGGTTCCTAGCAAGAGTACCGAAAAGTGAGGTGTGCTGGAGAAGAAAAGTCTGAGCCTTGCATTACTGTAACGCATTCCCAACCCGTCACAATGGATTCCAGACCCATTATAATGGGTTCTCACACTTCACAACAGGTTCCTGAAGGAGAAGGGCCTAGAAGTCAGTCAGAGAAGCATACAAGGGAAAAACAGAAAAAGTGCCAACCCGTCACAACAGATTCAATAACGAGTAGATTATTTTATGTAACTGAAACTACCCTGATTCAAGATTTCAAAATCCAAGAAGTGTTGTGTCTATATAAACTTGATATCTATGTTCCAAAAGACCAAGAAAGTAATTCCACAAGTTTACAAGCACAAACAGAGCACCTGAAAGAGCACAAAAGCCTTCTCTTACAAGCACCCAAATATGAGAGAGAGTTTAGGATAACTATTGTCTAATTAGTTATTCGTGATAGTTTTTTGTTTCTACATTGTTTGTTGATCCACGTTGTATTGTCAAGCGAATCATCCTTACCTTCATATCGTGTTGTCGATTTTAGCATTTTTAGTTACCTTGCAATCTTAGTGTTGCTCATTGCATGAGTTTTGAAGCCTTTTGAATATGCTCTCTTTTTGTAAAACAATTGTGGTCATAGTGTATCAGTCCTAGAGCAATTTTTGGATCCGAGAATTCCGTGAAGTAGATCTAATCCGTTTTGTAGGCCGAACCACATTACATCACGTGTCTCTTTGCTTTCTTGCTCTTACTTTTTACTATATTTGCATTACGTACCTTGTGTACCAAATTAAATTGCATCAAACTTAGATTTGATTAAGGTCAAAAGTAGAAATTGTTATTGCCAATACGTTTTCGCGTCATATCCTTGCTCAGAATAACATAAACAACTTATGATCTTGTAAAGTGATTTTGTAGCTACCACACTCGAAAAATATATTTATCAAATAACAATCTCAAGGAAAGAAGGCACCAATTCAATCCAATTCAATTCATCAAAGCACAAGATCTTATGTACAGCTTATTAGTTAAATTCACAAAAGAAAAAAAACCCTAACAGGGGCTTGCAATTCGGTATTGACAAGATAATAAAGGCAACAGAATAATGATAAAGAAAAGGAACACAGATGCAGACAAAGAAAGAGAAGATATTAAGTAACAAAGAATGATATGCACAATACTTTTTCCCTTGACCTCAATCCTCATCAGAATTTGCATTACCTCCATTCCCAGATGAAGAATTGCCGCTGTTGCGAGATCCAGACATAGAGAAGAGACTATTAAACGGCCACGGCATAAGAGCCCATGGCCTATTACTGTTGTCATTATTGCCACCACTACCACTGACCCCACCACTGGCCATGTTTCCACTATCCCTAGTACCATCATCATCACGGCCTCCATATCCATCCCGTGCCACACTTCTACTGGATTCTCCACTGGAGTCCTTTGACTCATTGACTGGCAACTCAAACCGACAAACTGGACAGGAGCTGTGCAACTCAAGCCATGGCACAATGCACTTGCCATGAAACTTGTGCTTACATGGCATCAATTTTGCCTCTGACCCAATTTCAAACTCATCCAAACAAACTGAGCAAGCCAAAGAAAACTCATTAATTTTCACACTTGGCAAAGCTTCCACAACCTCTTTTTTAGCCGGTGGTGTGCCGTACCTGCTTGGGTCATTCTCAGCCAAGTGTTGCAATAAGAGATCCAAACCTGGTCCAATAAAGTAATCCTCAAGTGAATTTGAGCTTGGATTAAGATCCAAACTGGAAGTAGAATTGGAACTCGAATTCCCTTGAAGAGAAATAGCTTGGTTGAAAGCATTGATCAACAAGGAGGTCCTTTCTCTCTCTAGTTCTCTGTTCCTCTCCCTGTCCTGATCGGATCGGGTCTCAGATTCTTCTCTTAGTAGGTGCAATAGTTGTCGTACAGCAGAGCGGCGTCTCCTTCGCCTAATGAAATCTTCAAATTCTCGATCCAAATCATCATCGCCTTCGTCTAATTGTCTATTATCAGTCCTGAAATGCCTAAATCCAGTACTGGTGTTGCTTTGAGTACGATGACCAGGCCCTGTCATGCCCAGAAGGACTGGAGCCCAGAGTGATAGGGCCCGCTCCGATCTTGGGTTCGAAGCAGGTTCAATGTCAGTGCCTGGATTCATTTCTTCCACAAAGCCACTATCACAAATCGAGCACTTCACCTCCGGATCCCTTATTGGGTCGACAACCCGTTCACACAAGTGGCACCAGTATCGAGTATTAGAATCGGCCATTTTCAGGGATTTTAACAGGAGATATGTCTGATAAACGTCAAAACAATTTCTTATTTTTCTAGTATATCTGATTTCAGCTGTTCAATGTGATCTGCAATTGGGAATTTATATAAAATTATGAGAAAATGTTGCTATTTTACCATGATGAAATGAAAAATCTTACAAATATAATAGCTTAAAAGAACCAAAAAGATGTATTCAAAGAAATTCCAAGCACAAATCTAGAAAATAACCTCAAGTTACTAAACAGTTGAGAAAACAAAACTTCTACTACAAACTTTGAACAATAGGAATGCTCTTAACCTCAACAGAGAAAAATTAGAAGTATTGTATACTTATCTGACAACCTAATGCGAAGCCAAAACAAGTTATGTTATATATATGGTCAGCTGGTAAAGATAAGAGTGAAGAAGGACAACGAATAGAAATACGCTTTTCTAAATGTTTTAGGTTTATGTGAAAATAGATAGAAAGCCCAAAACAATTAAATTTGGTCCGATATCTAAATGTTCACCATCGCAATCTTCTGACACAGCAAAGTTTGGTTCTGAAAGGAAAACCATTATAAATCTGGAACTTATGGAGAAAACGAAAGGGGGAAATTGAAATTAAGGCTGCTCACTTCAATTAGTTGAGCACAGAAACAATTGAATTGCACATGGCTCAATTAAATCGTCAAAAATTTGGGAGAAAAAGCAAATAGATCATCTCAAAATAAAAACAATGTCGGGAATGGGAACCTAGAATCTACCAAAAAACTAATTGCTCGCATTCAAAATTAGAGTTAAAACAGAAAATGTTTGTTTGATGATTTGATCGTATCGCAAATGAAAAAAACAAAAAGATCTTACCTTCGGATTGAGAAAAAATTGAGTGATTAGGCTTTACAAGGGATTGAAGGCTATTATTTTGTAATCCTTTTCGTTTGGGGAAGAAAGAACGGGAGGAAAGCCACAAAGTCGAAGATATTCCTCTCCGACTTTCGTTTTCTGTTCGTTCGTTGAAAAACTGTTTATTATAGTTTGTTCTTATCTTTCTCCTTTATAATTCTAGCAGTAAAAGTGTCTTAGGTGTTTTAACAATAGATTGAACTTGATACAACGGTAAAAAGCTTCTAACGTGTCCAATTGTTAAAAAAATATAGTGCAAGAATAAAATAATATATATATGATATTTTATATCGTTTTATGCATATATATATATATATATATATATATATATATATATATATATATATATAATATTAAAATTTAAGTTACTTAATAATTTCTTCATATTAAAATATGACAAAAATTTAGGTGCACCATTCTAGGTGCTTCTTAGGTACTCCAATCAATCCGTACCATTTGATTGAAATATATGGTGCGAATCTTGATGCATTTGAATGGTACGGATTGATTGGAGTACCTAGGGAGCACGTAGAATAGTGCACCTAAGTTTTTGCCTTAAAATATTGTAGGAAATTAAATGTCGTGATTTTTAAAACTTTGTTGTTATTTTAAATATTTTTCGCACTACAATTCAGAATATGACATTTTTCTTTGAAACAGCCAAAAAAATATTTAAAAAATAGCAACAAAGTTCTAAAAACATAAAATTTAATTTCCTACAATATTTTGATATGAAGAATTTATTGAGCAACTTAAATCTCAATTTATTGAGTTATATATAAACGCATATGACGATATGAGGTGTCATATGCATATTATATTAGTCTTGCTCAAAAATACACAGCCACACCGTAACTATTGTTATCGATGTTATTGTTGTCGATATTTTTCCTTCATAAACTTCCATTTTGAATTGAAAGAAGATAACATCGAAAGATCGAAATAAGAAAGCTGGCATGTTTAAAAACACAAAGAAGAACACAATGAACATAATAATTCATTTCCGACTGGCAAATTTTTTGCTTGCCATGGCAAAATTAACTACGTAATCTCATAGCAATGCAAAGAGGAGAGCGTATGAGCATTATCGCTTCTTATAGATGGTTGTTCTTGCTCGCCATGTTGTAGACCAGTGCCATCTTGCTGGTTAGAATACCCGATGCATCCTGTGTGATACAGTTTCGCGTTTGGTCTACTGCTGCAATTTGTATGGTTGTTTGTATTTCTTGTGCTCTTTGCAGCCTTGTTGCTTGCAGGAGAGATAATGCAACATGTGTTGTCAGTGGCGGCTGGTTGGTTTCCACCAATGGGATGATGGTCGTAGGGTTGTCTTGTCGCGCATTTGTTCTGTTGCTGGGTTTGGCTTTTGGCTTTTTTCCACCTTTCATGCTACGTTTAACTGTCCATTATAGCACGTAATGTGGTGCCTGCAGTGGTTGTGGCCACGATAGTTCTGAAGGTTGCGGCGAAATGTTGCTCGACACATTGTTGGAGGATGACAATCCTTCCTCTAGCCTATTTGGCGACCATGCCTCTGTGTCAGTGGGTCAAGTGGAGGAAATTGGCATGGTTTTAATGATCTCCAGGTATGCACGATTACCAGCACCATTCGTGAATAACGATCTCTTATGTACCTGATTCGCTTAGGAATGTCTCCTAGATCGTTCGTAACAATCAACACCATGACTTCACGAAAGTCTCTTATTTCATGTCCGAACGGCTGACACCACTGAAGGCGAGCGAGTTTGCTAATGACGTTCGTTATTCCTTCTTTGGTCCAAGCTTCTAGCGAGAGGCGACGCAGATGGACCTAGGCTTGATAGTGCAGGCGATGTGATGTCCATCACAATTGACGGTTGTCATGCCGACAGCTGAAAGTGTACCCATTGGGCTTGCAACGTATAAGGATTGTTCCGTATCAAATTGAGCATTGTTATCCTTTTGGGACAAATCATCATGAATGAACTCATTCTGTCGTTCATCACATAGACTTTGAAACTGTGTCGGTCCCATCATGTGCTGTATGAGAACAACATATGGAGGATTGGCGCCAATTGTTGAATTCTCATCGAGGATGGTGATCAATCTTGTTTTCCTTAGAAAAATTGTTTCATGGCAGAGCTCTACTATCAAAGATGCATAATTGTCAATAATGTCGAACCAGTTGCATGAAAGCTGCAAAGGGAATTGTTTCATTGTTTTCTGAGGGAATTTTAGTTCAGTTAAAGTGTTTGTTTTTTGGGACAAAAGGTTTGTGTACGTGCATCTGTCATAGCAAACGGTGTCTATTTATAAAGACTCGTTGTATTCTTCTCTTTGAATCTTTTGGTGCCATCGTTGCATATTCCATTTTTATGTTAAAATTTAAACCTATGGTGTTGTCTTTTCAGCTCCCTGCGATTCTGCAGTGTGTGGTCTTTTCCTTTTTTTTGATTAAAGTCAACCTCAAGTTGGAATACCGGCTTCCAAAAATTGGAAGTAAAAACATGTTTGATCAGTCTTTTGGTACACAAGAGCTGTACCAGTACAAAACAAAGCAAAACAAATTTTTTGCCACAAAAGAAAAGCACTTACTAACTTCGCCAAGACTTTGCACTAAACCTAACACTTGCTTGGCCAAAGTTGACTACCAAACTATCTCATAAATCCCCAAAATAATCCCTTCCCAGGATGATGTATCACACTAAGCATTATCTAGCAAATCTTCATCAGAATCTTCACGACCATTTGTTGTCTCTCCCGATGAGTTGCATGGAGCATCATCTACATAATTAACTTTTATGCTTGTTATTGAAACAAACGATTGAGGTTATTGTTGAATTCTCCCAACCATGCATTATGCAAACTAAGAGCATTCTTATCTAGTGTGTTTGGTGATTTTCCTATCTCATTATTAAAGATTATATTGTTTCTTTCATTCCATATAATCCATAGAAAAGCTGAAAATAAAGTTCCCCAATATTGTAAGTTTTTGTTATTTAATTGCAAAATGCAATACCATATTTCTTCTAGTGATCCTAAATTAAAAACCTCATTATCATTTTCAGCTAAATATAAATTGATTATACTCCAAAATTAAATACTTATATAACAATGTATGAATAAATGATCTACTATTTCTAAGTTATTACAAAACACATAGTTTGTGTCACCTTCCAACCCCTGTAGGACAAATTTTCTCTGGTTAATAAGTTATTATTCAAAGCAAGCCAAGTTAGCAGTTTAATTTTTAATGGAATTTTTAGTTGCCATACAGATTTATTAACATTAATTTGTAGTCCCCCAAAATTAAGAAAATTATACATTGACCTTACCGAGTACATTCCATTTGTTTCTAGATTCCAACTAACTGGATCTTCTTCTATATTGCTGAACTCTATGTTTTGCAAAAGGGAAATAAGAGAATTTTTCTGAATTCTCATTTCCTTACTTACACCCCTAGTGAGAAAAAGTTTTATATCTCCATTATTCCACACCTATGCTAAAGTAATATTATCTTTTTTTATCTTTTGATAAACTAGAGGGTAAACCAGTCTTAAAAGACAATTATTGAACCATGAATCATGCCAGAATAATATATGTTTCCCATTTCCTACAATATAAGAGCAAGCTATATGTAGGAATTTATATTCCTAACTGACATCCTTCCAGAAAGGAGATGCATCTAATGTAATTCTATTATATTTCACTTGTATTATTTCTTTTTTCCTAATATATTTGATCATGCCCAAAGAAATTGTTTTCTAATTCTATCAAGTTTATTAATTATCCAGCTTGGTATTTTATTTAAAGCTATATAGTATAAGGGAATATAAGAAAGAACTGAATTAATTAGTACTAATCTACCACTCATTGAGAGCATTTTGCCTTGCCACAATGGTAATTTACTTTGTACTTGATCAATGATTTATTGCCAATCATTTTTGGAAGGTCCATTCCAATGCAAGTGTAGCCCTAGGTATATAATAGGGAGTTCGCCTACTTTGCATCCTAACATGTTTGCATAGAAGGATGCCATATGTTCTGGAAGATTTAATGGTATTAGTTCAGTTTTTTTATAATTAATTTTTAATCTAGATATTCCTTCAAATAATTGTAAAGACCATTTAAGTTTCTCTAATTTTATATCATCTGCTTTCAGGAATAGTACTGTATCATCAACATATTGTAAGTTTATTATTTTTTCTCCATTAGGCAATTGAGGATCCAGACCTTCAAAGTGATTATTTGTAACCCCTTGCTTTAATATTTTGATCAACCCCTCAGCTGCTAATATAAAAAGATAAGGTGAAATTGGATCACCTTGTCTTAGCCCTTTTTTGCATTCAAAATATGGATCAATTTTACCATTTATAATTACTGCACTATAACTATTGTATAATAACATTCTAATACAATTTATCCATTTAGTGTTAAATCCCAATGTATTTATTATATAATCCCAATTAATGTTATCAAAAACCTTTTCATAATCTATATTTAAGAGTATTCCTTGTTCTTTATGTTTATGAACATAATGTAGTATTTAATGGACTATAACTACCCTTCTAGTATATAAGTCCCCTTTAAAAAAGCAGTTTGTGTAGGGCTAATTATTCTTTTAAGTATTGGACCTAACTTATTAGTAAGAACTTTTGTAAATATTCTATAAATGCAATTAATTAAACTAATTGGTCTATATTGACTCAATATTGATGCCTCTTGTATTTTTGGGGCTAAGCATATAACAGCGCTATTTAAACATGCTATATCTAATTTTTCATTATAAAAATCTTGAAACATTTCCAATATGTCATATTTTACCAGATCCCAAAAATGTTGATAAAATAACATTGGAAAACCATCTGGACCAGAGGCTTTATCAGCTCCCATTTGAAGCACTGCATTTTTTTATTTCCTCTATACTAAATTGTGAAGTAAGGTAAATATTTTCTTCAGGAGTAACATTATCCTTATCTTCCCATACCTCCTCTAAGAAATTAGCCCAAGTTTCATTTGCTGATCCCAGAAGATTTTTGTAAAATGTAAATGCATGTTCACTAATTAATTTTTCATCTTGTACTTCCATATTATTTATAGTTAATGAAGTTATTATATTATTCCTCCTTTTTTTAGATGCAATTTTGTGAAAGAATTTAGTGTTTGCATCTCCTTCCTTAATCCATTTGTGCCCAATAAATAGTTTCATTATGATGAATATCTAACAGATCTTTTTTAGTATCATAGTAGTCACTCACTTCTTCATCTAATAACTCCCTATTTTCTGCTATTTTCTCAAATTCATCTAATATATGCATAATTTGAGCTTTTTTTTTATCATTAATATCTTTCTTCAAATTAGCACTCCATCCCCTCAATTTCACTCTCATTTGTTCCATTTTGAATTTCCAATCTTTAGCTTTATTGTATCCTAGTTTATAAATCATCCACCATTCTATTATTTTGTTATCAAAATTTGGCTGGGAAAGCCAAAATTTCTCAAATCTGAATATCTTTGAGTCATGTAGAATGTTGATACCCATATCTAGACATATAGGGTTATAATTTGAGGTTTGTTTTACTAAACAATATGAGGTTGTATTTGGGTATACTGTTGTGAATGGAATATTTACAAGGAATCTATCCAAGCAAGCCATTTGTGAACTGTTTCCTCCTCTAGCCCATGTAAATCTTTTATTAGTACATTTGTAATCTATAAATTGTGCCCCATTTATCCAATTATTAAATTTATCCATGTTGTTCTGATCAAAGTTAACCCCTTTCTTTTCTTCTCTATTTCTAATTGTGTTAAAATTCCCTCCTATCACCCATGCTCCTGTGCAAACCTGACCTAGAAACTCCAATTCAATCCAAAATTGTTGTTTATATCTTGCTAACACAGGACCATAAACTGTTGAACAAAACCATATCATATTGTCACTTTTATTTTGGATAGTAACAGTTAAGGTATATTTTCCTTTCAGCCAACTATTTACTACAAATTTTTCTGTATTTATTCCCATTAAAATTCCTCCTGATGCTCCTATTGAAGATTTGAAGGGATATAATTCCAAACAAATTTTGATTGTATATTCTCTAAAAATCTCATAGTGAATTTTGATTTTTTTTTTTTGTTTCTTGAATGCAAATGACATCAATCTTATCTTTTGATATTATTTCTTTCAGTATTGATCTTTTTTCAGGCATCCCTAAACCTCTTATATTCTAATTAAGTATTTTCATTAATTAGACTAATTCCACCCTTTTTTTTGATAAACTTGTACTCTTTGTATGAAAAAAAAAAGATATAACATCTGATACCATTTTATACATTTTTTCTTGTTCTTTTATTCTAATGTTCCTAATGAAATCCTGAGGAGATTGAACTGAATTACTAATACTGACACCAAAATCAGCAAATAGTTCAAATATTTCCTCATCTGAAAGTTTAGAAAAAGGAAGAGTAGGTGTACCTATGTTGCCCTTTCCTCATGTCCTGCTTTCATCTTGCTCCCCTAGGATCATTAGTGTATTGTTATTTTGGCCCCTGGTCTGATAGTGCATCTGTCCTTCATCTTCAGGTATAGCTCTCAAAGGAGACACCTCCAGAGGTTGGTCTGGAATTATGATGGCTTGAGAATTAACCTCCTTTCTTCCTGTACTGCTAGATGTTCCAATTGCTAATTTTTGCTCCATAACCCAGACCTGTTCTCTGAATTTTTTGAGCTCAGTCCTAAGAGCTTTATTCTCAACTGCCATTAATGCAGTAGCTAGAGAACTCTCATCTTCCTCTACTTCAATAACTTTCAATTTTCCTTTTTCCATTTCTGTCTTTTGTTTTTTAGGTGATTTTTGGGAAGTTCTTGTTGCTTTGACTTCAGCTTGCCTTACTGAGGTCTTAACTAATTTGACTTCTGAAGTTTTCTGAGTAGAAGTAGCTTGCTGGTTTTTCTGCTTAGTCATTGATCTTGTTTGGGTAGGATAGTTTGGTTGAGGGTTTCTGATATGTAAGGGTTGTTTTGTCCTAGAGACATTTTGAAATTGTTGACCCCTTTTCTCCTGATTCTCAGATCCAGAACTAGTAACTGAGTTTTGAGCTTGATTTGACTGAACACCATATTGAGCTATATTGAATCTGGTCTCCATCTGTTGTCTCATTTTTCCAATTGCTTCTGATATATCTCTTATTTCCCAAAAAAGAACAGGTGTAGACTTTGAGGTTTCTATTTCAAATTCAATGAGTACCTTTTCTTTCTGCAGATCTTGTCTGAAAACCTCAAACTAGAGACTTTTAGGAATTAAAGATAGATCTCCTACTTCCACAAAAACCCTAGCCCATCTTAAATCGTGTCCCTGAGCTGTATTAAAGTCACAATCTAATAGTGTACCAAAAATACTAACAATTTCTTTCAATGTCTCTAGATCTCGCATATCATATGCCAAATTCTTGATTCTAATCCAATGTCGACATGATTGCCTCTTAGGAAACGGTTCTGAAAAATCTTTTGACACTGTTAATTTGTAAGGCCCTATATCACAAAATCCTTGAGCAACAACAGCCTTTATCCAACACTCTGGACCTTCAATAAGATAGCGATTGTTACCTATGAATCTCACAGCACAGGGAGCTCCAAAAGGCACCGGGGTCGCAAGTTGAAGACCACCAGTTAACTCAGCAATTCCCATTCCCACCGAGACTTGAACGATTATGCTATTCTCTAGACTCTTCTGAAATCTTTCCAAAGTTTGTTTGTTGAGATGGATCTTGTGCATTACTGAAGCCATTATTGAGTTTTCCACCGATTTAGGGTTTGGAGATTCTGGATCTAAAAAGATTATTTTGGCGATTTGAACTAGGAATAGAGCAGAAAGGTTTAGGGGGTTTTAGTTTTGGACAACTAGCAGAAGAGTGTCTTGTTCCTTTACAAACAAAACAAATTTTTGGATTTCGACATACAGAAGCACGATGCCCCTTTTCCCCATATCTGAAGCATCTATTTTCCTTTCTGATCTTAGTTAGACGGTTGAGATGACTGATAGATTGGATATTTCTTCCCGACTGCTGCAGCACTTCTTTCTGTCTTAAGTTGCTTCGCAGAGCATCAAACCTATCTACAACAACCTCGGTAACCACTTTCGCTTTGGGCCAACGCATTCCTCCATATGCAGGATTTCTGCTTTTGTCCATTGTCTCACTGATATGTAGGCCCCTTTTGAATACTTCTAGGAAGGAATTGTTCTTGACCTTCTTATACTCGCTGCTCATAGCTTCTTTCTTTTCTTTATCATCTTTTCTTGTGCCTTTTTCAGAAAAGATATCTTCTTGATTACTACCAGGATCTTTACCAAATCTCTGAATAAGATCTTTGGCTCTCTAATTTTCATCTATTTGTAACTGCGATTTGTCTCTAATAGTAGACTGAATCACATTATTTAAGAAATTCAACATTTTGCTTCTATTCTGAGTAAAAACCCACAAAGGACAATGCTGAATAGAAATGCTTAGTAGAAGTTACTCTGTTGAAAGAATAACTATGTTGGCGGAGTAGGTTTCGATGATGGAGGAGGAGTTCCGGTGATGGTAGGAGTAGTTTCGGTGGTGATGAAGTAAACACGACGGTAGAGAGCTTTTCTTTTTCTTTAACACGAGAGATTTTTATACTAACGAGTTTCTAATTTCACAAGTCCAACCGTAATACATATTGTGTGGTCTTTTCCTAACGTTGTTGTTCATATTGTGTAGATATAGCAATCGGGTGGGTGGGGCGGGTTCAAATTCGGATGAAAAATCCTAAATTTTAAATCACTCTTGAAAAAAACCCCGAATCACCTTGTGCGAGTCCTTCCAAGTAGTTGTTCTCGAATTAAAAACTCAAAACTCCGTTCTGTTAAATCTGTTCATTAAATTTACTATTAATATTAACATTTTGGATTGGATAATGAACAAATATAGAAAAACCTTCATAAAATAAAAGTTACTGTAAAAAAATGTGGATTGCTTGCTTCGGCAATTCCGTGGAAAAGAAAAATTGGGAAGTCAGAACTTTTAAGATGACGCATTTAATACATATGTCTTTTTATGCTGAAAGAACACATTTCATAATAACCAAAAATTACAATTAATTTGTAAACTCTTCTTTTATGCCCACAGATTAGACCTGCATAATGTGCGTAACGATCACAAAAGATGATAGTTGCTTAACCGTTTTGTTTAATGAACGATTAAGAAATTTTGTTTCGTTAGTTGTTTTGTTAAAGATAACGATCAGAACGAAACATAACGATCAAACTCATTTTCTTCACTTTTCATCCATCTCCTCCCTCATCACACTAAAGCAAATCAGGAACTGATGGTGAATGATTCTAATCATAGACCATAATCAAATCATTCATATCCTCATTCGAGCAATCATTCATCTCATCTCTCATCACCTTATCTCAACATAGCGTTTTTCTCTGAAATCAAAATATTTTTAACAATACACAGTCACAAACTAAATTACGAAACAAACGATCACGAAATAATATGTTTTCGTTAACCGTTTCATTATTTAAACGAAAGAAATATCTTTGATTGTAATCGTTTCATTTGTCACGAAACGAAACAAAAAACGATTAAACGACCGATCACTGACAGACCTACCACATATTTGAAGTCATATCAGATGATATACTTTGTATGGTGAGATAACAACTAAGGGTGCGTTTGGATCATGTCATGGTTAGTGTAAAAATAGTGCTATCTAGATTAGTGGTTGAAATAGTGGTTACTTTTTGCTATCTAGGTTAGTGCAAAAATAGTGCTAATTTTGTGCTATCTAGGTTAGTGAAAATGTTGTTTGGATGACACATTTGGAGTAGTGATAGTGAGTTAATAAATAATAAATTATTTTAGTTTTTTAACGATAATAATAATAATAAAATAATAAAATATTGATATCAATTTATAATATATAATAATACAATAATAATAAATGATAATAATAATAATAATAAAATAATCATAATTACAATAATCATAATAAAATAATAAAATAATGATAATTACAACAATAATAATAAAATAATAAAATTATAATAAAATAATGATAATTAAAATAATAATAATAATAAAAATAATAATAATGACAATTATAATTATACTAATAAAATAATACTGACAATTAAAATAATCATAATAAAAATAAAATAATAATGACAATTATAATAATAATAAAATAATGATAATTACAATAATAATAATAAAAATAATAATAATGACAATTCTAATAATACTAATAAAATAATAATAATAAAATAATGACAATTAAAATAGTAATAATAATAAAATAATATAAATGACAATTATAATAATAATAATAATAATAAAAATAATAATAATGACAATTAAATAATACGAATAAAATAATAATAGTAATAATAATAATAATAATAATAATAATAATAATAATAATAATAATAAAATAATGACTATTAAAATAATAATCATAATAATAATAAAATAATAATATTGACAATTATAATAATAATAAAATAATGATAATTACAATAATATTAAAAGAAGTAATAATAATGAGAATTATAATAATACTACTAAAATAACAATGACAATAATAATAATAATAATAATAATAAAATAATGACAATTAAAATAATACTAATATTATTATTATTAAATAATAATAATATCAAGATGATGATTACAATGTAATAAAATAATAATTTTGCTAACCATGACATGTGCTAATTTGCTAATCCTACCATTTTGTTGGATTAGCAAAATAGCACTAACCAACACTACTCACAACTTACTAAATCATGTTTGGATCACATTTTTGTGTGGATAGCAACCCTTATCCATGGTTAGTGCTATTTTTGGTGATCCAAACACGCCCTAAATGAATCACGTAACCTCGAAATTTACTTTGTGTGGTGAGAAAAACAAATAAAGTAAAATAAAAATTAAAAAAAAACTTTGCAGCTTTCAATAAAGTCAATGCGTGGTCAAGGACTTTATGCCTAGTTGTATTCCATTATCTCTGCCATTTGTAGAGTCTCTTCGTATCTCGTTAATATCAGTAATGGTGGTTTTATCTGACTCCCATTTTTTATGAATCCACATCTCTTGTAATACTCTAAAAAATGGGCAGCAAGTCTTTCCGAAATCTCACCGCTGCTACATCGTCGTTACTCTACCTGCACAGTAACTGTTACAGTACCAACTAGAGGTGGCAATTGGGCGGGTCGGGCGGGTTTGGGTCGGGTCGGGTCGGGTCGGGTCTCGGGTCGTTCGGTGCCGACAACTTTCGGGTCACGGGTCGGATCGGGTCTCGGGTTGTCCGGTGCCGACAACTTTCGGGTCACGAGTCGGGTCGGGAGATGTCGGGTTGGGTCTCGGGTCGTCCGGTGCCGACAACTTTCGGGTCACGGGTCGGGTCCGGCGACATCGGGTCGGGCCACGGGTCATCCACTGTCGACATCTTTCGGGTCACGGGTCGGGTCGGGCGAGATCGGGACGGGCCACAGGTCGTCCAGTGCCGACAACTTTCGGGTCCCGGGTTGGGTCGGGCCACGGGTCTTCCAGTGCCGACACCTTTTGGGTCACGGGTCGGGTCGGGCCTCGGGTCTACGAGTGTCGACAACTTTCAGGTCTCGGGTCGGGTCGAGCGAGATCGGATCGGGCCTCGGGTCGACGAGTGCCGACAACTTTCAGGTCTCGGGTCGAGTCGGGCGTCGGGTAGACAAGTACCGACAACTTCTAGGTCTCGGGTTGGGTCGAACCTTGGGTCGACGAGTGCCGACAATTTTAGAATCACGGGTCCGGTCGGGCGATGTTAGTTCGTGCCTCAAGTCGACGAGTGCCGACACCCTTGGAGTCACGGGTCGGATCGGGCGACATCAGTTTATTATTATTATTATTTTATTTAACATTTATTATTATTTATTATTATTATTTATTATCATTATAATATTTCAACATTACTATTATTTTATTATTATTTATGATAATAATTATTATTATTGTTATTATTATTTATTATTATTATTATTTTTAGGATTATAATATTTTAATCATGATTAGATCTGAACGCTTGACCGCCGATTATATAATTCAAGAGGGCTTTTGTATTATAAAATCTGATTCGTTGAAATATAATCGAACGATCCAGATTGGTGGGTGCACCTGTGTAGTTTCAGATTGAGTTACGGGTCATCTCAGGTTGGGTCGGGTCGGGTTTCGGGTCTACACGTGTCGCTTCGGATCGGGTCACGGGTCGAAGCAGGTCGGGTCGGGTATCGGGCCCACGGGTGTCGCTTATGATCGGGTCACGGGTCGAAGTAGGTCGAGTCGGGTCGGGTCGGGTCGGGTATCGGGTCCATTGGTGTTGCTTCTGATCGGGTCACGGGTCGAAGCAGGTCGGGTCGGGTCTCGGGTCTCTTTGTGTCGATTCAGATCGGGTTACGGGTCATCTCAGGTCGGGTCGGGTCGGGTTACGGGTCAACCTTTGTCGTGTAAGATCGGGTTACGGGTCGTGCCAGGTCGGGTTACGTGTCAACCGTTGTCGCGTAAGATCGGGTTATGGGTTGTGTCGGGTTCGGGTTAGTTTGACTTTCTAACAAATCGGGTCAGGTCGGACGGGTTTCTCGGGTCGGATCGGGTTCTGCGACCTCTAGTACCAACACACAAAAACTGTTCATTTCTGTTTTGAAAACTGATCATTCCAGAGAATACGAATTCATTTTTTATTCCCCGTTATGA
>CAXKVX010003200.1:0-43687 GCA_964058865.1 Eleocharis quinqueflora
GAAATTAATTGTGAATTGTGAGGATGTGAAGTGTTATTA
Organism: Eleocharis quinqueflora; assembly: GCA_964058865.1. Lineage (NCBI taxonomy): Eukaryota > Viridiplantae > Streptophyta > Magnoliopsida > Poales > Cyperaceae > Eleocharis > Eleocharis quinqueflora. The sequence goes on from CAXKVX010003200.1 coordinate 40, forward strand.
GAGAAGGGTTAGGCAGTGTACGCTGGATAAATAGATAATTTATTAGTACTTTTGATGTGCTCAACTGCTCGTGACGTTTTCCGTTTTCTTCGCACCAAAATGCAAGTGCAGATTATTTATTAAGTATTGTTTATGTCAATAGTCGGATTTGGATATTTGATTCGATATGTAAACGAGCCGAGTTCCAACGAGTTGAGAGCAATTCGAACTTGTTCCGTATTTTAATGTCTCAAGTTAATTAGCTTGTATTGATATGTAGTTCCGAGCTAAAACACATGGTTTGAGTTCATCTCGTTAAGTGTCGAGCTGGCCAAGCTGTGAGTGGGTGCCGCTATGCCGAAGGAGCTCGCACCAACTAACAATTCATGCAAGAGGGAATAACAAAAGAATAGAAGTGAGCTCAGTCGATGTAGTTGGTGCGAGAAAGCTCTGTTGTAGTTGGTGCCGAGTCTTGATGCATTGGTGCCGCCATGTGAGAGGGAGAAAGAGCAGAATAGAAGATATGAGAAAAGAAAAAGGTGAAATGTTAATGATAAGACAAAATTATATACTAAAATTGTAGGGTATTTTGTGTAATTTAAGTCAAGGTCTGGTAAATTTAGGTCAAAATACTCAAGTTTAAGTCTCAAGTTCAAGTTACTGCTCTAGAATTGGTTTACAATGCAGAAAATAGGTAATGAAAGCACAAGAAGCTATTTCTAGACACCTGGAGCAGTTGGGAGCAAGATCAGAAAGTTACAGGATTCATTACGGCCGTAATCAACCTTCATTACGGCTGTAATCATCGCATCCCGAGACTGCATATTTCAGAACTTAGCTAAAACCTCTTCAGATCCCATTACGGCTGTAACCAGTACCCATTAGGGTTAGTAAAACTCACATCAGTAAATATGAGTTGTTGGAGAGATTCTCTCACGAAAGAAAAAACCCTAGGCGACGAAAGAAAAAATCAACTGAAAGCTCTAGGCGAGGAGGTCGTCGCCGGCCTCCTCCGCCACTCCCTCCTCTTCTAGCTTCTTCTCCTCTCTTTCTTCTCTGCAAAAAACTTAGGTTTTTGGTTTCTTGCCGTTGTTGCTGCCGCTCCGACCGACGCACCTCCGTCTCACCTCCGGAGAGCCACATCGGCCCCGTCCCTGTCAGGACCCGACCTTCACCGTCACCTTCTTCAGAGCAGCCATCACCTCCGCCTCTGCCCCCTTCTCGTCCCCGACCCAACCACTGCCTCAGTCCCATCCCGTCCCCGACACTACCCTGTCCTTTCACCTCTCCTTTCGGACAACCACCACCACCCCGTCCTTTCCCCGACCCGGCCTTCGCTGTCACCTTTGCCAGATCTGCCGTCACCTCGCGTACCACACTAATCAAGCCCAAATAAAGAGAATTGTAGCTGTAAGAGAATGAGAGAAGGGAAAACGTCGTGCGGGTTCTCCCAGTAGTTGTCTCTCACTCTGACATAGCTTGACGAAGATGATGATATTGTTGTTGGATGTTGGATGTTGGATGTTGAATGTAGATTATTTTATCAATGCAATTCAGCTTGACAACTTCTACCAAGAGTTTCAAAAAAAAGAGAAAAGAAAAAAAGGACGACGCTCAACATCGGAAAGAGGTCTTCTGTCGCGCAATAGAAACATTGTGTGTGTTGCGTAGTAGATGTTTCTGAATCACATCTGGACCTCCCTGAATCACATCCCAGTCTTTGATTTGCATTAAGATCCGTGCAAATTAAACTTTATAATATGAAACCTCTCTGAAACACATCTGGACCGTCCGTTACCTACAACGCACATAATCCGACTCGTTCGTTGCTACTGCACGGTAGAGAGGAGATAGAAACTAAGGAGTACCTTTAAGATTTGTGGTTTTATGCGTATTTAATATGGACGACTGAGATTGGACGGATATTAATCGACGGTCCATATTTAATTCAGTAAGGTATCAGTACTTACATGCACGAGCCGAGTTGATCACAATTCGAGATCGGCTCGTTTACCAACGAGTTCACCAACTCGTCTCATTAACAAGTCAAGTTGTTAATGAACGAGTTAATACCGAGTTGAACACGAACGAGTCACAATACGAATATTTGATACCCCTAACATGCAGACTAGAATTGGAAGCGGAACATTGTTAAAGTATGCCATAGATTTAAAATAACAAAGAATAATTTTAATGTTAATCATATTAACAACATCTCCCTTATTAAGTAGATCTACTTTGGTATAATTTTTATAAGAAAATACTATCATTTGAAATGTTTCATGCATGTTATCGTAAAAATATAATTTGTGTTACACTAATGATAATTCGGGTTTTCTACTTTCCTGATAAAACTAATGAGCTGCAGTTAATTTGCTGAAAATTAAAATAATTTTTCATGAATTATTTGCAAATAAAGCGTAAATAACAGGAATTTATAATTTTTTGTTTTTACCAAAAAACATAATATATTTATCTAAATATTTTCATTATTTTGATATATTCTCTTTATTATAAGATATTATTTTTTAGAGTAAAACTATGGTGCTCCTAAGAGCACCAAAATATCCCTTAATCTTAACTAAAAACGTATTTAATTATCTTCAAATTTAGTTTATCATAGTTTATAATTTCAAAATCTTATGGAATACTAAAATTTTACATTTTTAAAATTGTTTAAGTACTCATTTCGGATTTTTTAAGAATGTTCCAAATACTAATAAAATAATCAATGTTTATATATAAATTGGTCATTTTAAAAGCTCCAAAATAAGTAGTTAAATTATTCCAAACATAAAACAAATTTTCTATATCACAAGCTTTTAATATAAAAAAAATATTAAGCATGATAATTTAAAATTTAAAGATAATTAATTATTTTTTTATTAAGAAAACGAAAGACATTGATGCTCCTAACAACACTGCAATTTTACCTTACTTTTACCAAATTATACCTTTATACTTGTCTTATACTCGATTCAAATCAGAAAAAACATATTTTAAACCACATTGAACTTTTTCCGAATCATCATAGTTATTGTGTGGTTCAATAATGCTTCATTCATTATCTAACACAAGACAACTGCCACAATGAATCAACTAGATGATATGTTAGATGATTAGATGAAAGGAGTTGATACGTACAGAGATCTCTAATATGATTTCCACTTTCAATATAAGATTAACATGCATAATAACTGAAATAATATGTATATCAAGTTTAATAACATGCATAACAACATAACACTTTTAGATACGTAATTTCTCATCAACTGGCTCAATCAAAGAAAAGCATCTTCAGTCCATGGCCTTTAGATTTTTGAGGGATTGACTTGATCGGTCCTTTAGTTAAGGGAAAAGAGCAGGTCAAATTCAATGTAGTCATCATTGACTCACGAAGTGGGGCAAGGGCTACCTCGGAAAAGATCGTAGAATTCATCAATTATAATGTTTTTTGTAGATTTGGCATCTTCTCGGCCATCATCTCGAAAAGTGTGCTATAATTCTGCTCTCGAGAATTCAAGGATTGGTGTGCATCATAGAATGTATTCAATAACTGTGTCTCGGTTGCCCACCCATAAAGCAACGAACAAGTAGAGGTCACCAATACAACCATATAAGAGGGGTTATGGAGGAAGTTGGCGGTGTGCAAAGAGAAATGGTCCGAGTACTTGGACGAAGTATTATGGGCATGCAAGATAAGTGGTGTCTTCCTCGAGTTGTGCCATTAGATTTGGTTGGAAGTCATATCGTCAATCAACTTGTATCCATCGAGAGCCCCTTTGTTTATGAGACTTCCTCCAGCGGTTGCGTCTAGCATGTCTTTGTCTTGCGGAAGGAGGCTATTGTGGAAAATTTGTAACAAGTTTCAACTCGCAATCCCGTAATGTGGGCAACGCCTTTGCAATTCCTAAAATATCTCTCACGTCTCGCTCATTATCTCATCTCCTTTTGTTGAAAATTGTGAATTTGATGGAACAAGGAGTTCTTCTTGGATGACGAGAGAAACGTGTTGAGAAATGCATTCGCCATCTTAGACCAAGTGTTCATGTTATCAGACCTTTGTCCCCTTATCCAACTTTGGATTTATCTGCAAGAGAAAACGATAAAGGCCATAACCTTAAGATCATCAGGAGAAACAGTTTGTACCTAAATCGTGTTGCAGATTTCCTCAAAATTGGCTAAGTGTTGTGTAGTGTCCTAATGTTTTAAACCGTGGAACAAATAATGCTCCACCATGCTAACTCATGCGGGAGGGATTTGGTATTCCTTCGCATTGATAGTTGGTGCGATGTATCCAAAGTGCAGTGAAGTCCCTCAAGGGACTGTTGGCATTGGCCGCTTCGTTGGCCTCTCGATTGAGAGCGATAATCCTCAAGCGTTGAAGTTTGGCGACCATTTGATTGCGCTCTCACTAAAGGTTCGCAATGCGAGTTGCTTCGTCTCATGTCGACATGTATAACAGACGTGCACGTATGTGCAAGAAAGGTCCTTTTGTGGGACGTTTGTTTATTCTCTCGTATAAGAGATGAGCTGATTTTTGTTTAGAGAACCACTCAACCAAATCTTTACTGGTAGGCAACTGTACAAAATCCTTGTGGTAAAACCTCATAAATCCTTTCTTTTGGTTATTCGGTGGGAGGAGGACAAGGTCTACAATCATCTAGTGGCAAACTTGATGGTTTTGTTTTGGCAGAGAGAAGAGCAGCAGATTCCCCTCAAAGACCGAGAGGACTAGGAGGTAGAGATATCTTTGGAGTGGGTGTGAGCTATTATTAATGACCTGAAGCACACGATCGAGCCTAAGAGGATACAACAAGGCATGCGTCTCGATGTCAGAAAAAGGTTGGTGTCCACGACCAACCAATATCGAGCTCATTTCGAGGAGAAAGGGTATTTCTTCCACCATAAATCAGCATAATGCAGGATTGCTCAGCCCTTCAACGAGTTCGTTTTGACATCCTACGAACTTTGCATGTGGCACCGAGCCAATTGAGTGCTATAGCTTGGTGTACGATATGTTCTTTTGCTCTTTTTACACATGACTACAGCGATTTCTTCTCTGTCCTTGGTTCTCCTCGCCCCATAATGAGCTTATTTTTGGAATATTACAAGTTCACCATCTACCAATCCTGGATAATAGTCAACAGTCAGGTTGACAAGAATAGGAAGGAGCACATCTATGGGTCCATAAGTAAGATATGCCAGTGGAATGACATATTCTTCTACCTGCCTCCTAATGAGAAGTAGGCAAGGAATGTGAGACGGTCGAGGAGGTTTTGGTTTTGAATCTATGAGAAGTGTTTTCTTGGTCATTAGAGCAGAGGGAGTAATATGCCTTGGGATGAGTGTAGATGGGAAATTAGATGTTGGGGGAGGGAGTGTTGTTCGAGGCTGCTCCAAACTGACAACTATTTGGTCCTCCTTAAGAAGACGAACCTGGGGAATAGACATGAGAAAGGGTGGGTTAGTTTGAAAATTCAGCAAGAGACGAAAGCACCAATGATCTCGACTCTAAGAAAGTCAAGTCGAGAGGATAAATGAGTACATGAGAGAGAAGAAAGAGCAAAAATAAAAAGTGTTTAGCCTAAGTAAATGATAATGAGATCCCACTTTTTTGCGGATATGATCTTGTATTTATAGGCCTACTAATCTCGCATGGAGACTAGTTAATCCTTCAGACGGGTCATTAAGATTCTCAGGCGAAAATGGGTCATCCTTGGACCAGATCACGGCAACTGAGCCATACAAGCCAAATGTAATGAGACCCTATCACAATCCAACTTATAAAATTCAATTTCCTATTGTTACTCGTGGATAATCGATTGGCACAACACAAGAAAAAGAAACCTTTTGCCAATTGGAAAACCGTTGAGTGCAAAACTAGAATTTACTAAGCTAAGATGTTTTCAGCCCTACCTCGAGAGAAGGGTGTCGCGTTTTACTAGGAAGGATCAAACCGTCGGCCAGGGGTCTCCTCTTTTTTGTAGGATGTCGTGCTGGTAAGGTCGGTACTTTGGTCGTCCGTCTCAGAACACAGAGAGTATTCGGGCCCCGAGTCACATACCGATCTTTTTATTAATAGAAATTAAAATATTTAATTATATTTAAACAAAAAAGATTATCTGAAAAGCTTCAAAAATAAAAAAAGATCGGTGTTGGCAACACTGGCCTTTTGGCTCAAGCCAAAAGGCCCGTGTTGCTAACACTAGCCTTTGACTTTGTTTAAATTTTCCTCAAAGCTTTCCTTTTAGCCTTTGGCCATTGATTTTTTTACTAATAAAAATATTATTAATTTAATTGATGAGTTATGTAATATTTCGGTATTTTTTATATAAATTTTGCCTACGCTCGTCGATAACATAAATAGTTTATTTCTATCGTTGCAAGTTATCAAGCTGTAGATATTCGAGTCTACTTCCATGACATCGATCTGATTTACGGTCGGAGAAACGAGTGATTCAAAATTAATTCTGTTGCAAACTCGTCATAAAAATGACTAATTAAGACATAAGTTGAAGTTGAAGCAAAATTTGAGATGCTCATTTCTCCGATCGCAAATCAGACTTGACGCGATGGAAGTAGACTCGAATATCTATACCTCAATGACTTGCAATGTTAAAAAAACTAATTAAAGTCCCGACGAGCGTAGTCGAAGTTGCTACAAAAAATATTAAGTATTATTAGCATTTTTTCTATTTTTGTAGCAACTTCGGCTATGCTCGCAGGGACTATAATTAGTTTTTAACGTAACAAGCAATCAAGTCGTAGATATCCGAGTCTAGTTCCATCCCGTCGAGTCTGATTTGTGATCGGAGAAATGAGCGACTCAAAATTGAATCTGACAAAAACTCGTGTTAAAAATTACTAATTAATACATAAGTTGAAGATGGTGTTAAATTTGAGATGCACATTCTTCCGACCGCAAATCAGACTCGAGAGGTGGAAGTAAACTCGAATATCTGCAGCTCGATAGTTAGCGACATTAAAAAGAGTAATTACAGTCCTGACGAGCGTAGCTGAAGTTGCTACGAAAAATTAGAAAAAATGCTAATCATACGTAATATTTGGTAGCAAATTCGGTTACGCTCGTCGGGACTGTAATTAATTTTTTTAATGTCGTAAGTTATCGAGCTGTTGATATCTTAGTCTACTTCCACTGTGTCGAGTTTGATTTGCGATCAGATGAATGTGCATATCAAATTTGTCTCCATCTTCAACTTATGTCTTAATTAGTAATTTTTTATCATTAATTTGCATCAGAATTTTCTTCAAAAAAAATTTGCATCAGAATTAATATTAAATCGCTCGTTCCTCCGATAGCAAATCAGACTCAACACGATGAAAGTAGACTCGAATATTTATAGCTCGATGACTACGATGATAAAAATAAATTATTTACGATCTCGACGAGCGTAGCCGAAATTACTACAAAATGTTACCAAAATATAATCCAACTCATCAATGAAATTTATATTTTTATTAACAAAAAATTCAACGGCCAAAGCCAAAAGCCAAAAGCCAAAAGCAAATATTTATCATATAATTTAAGCAAAGTCGAATGTCAGTGTTGACAATACGGTTATGTTGCCAATTTTTTCTATTTTTGAAAGCTTTTTGATAATCTTTCGATTTAAATATAATTAATTATTTTAATTTTATTATAAAAAAAATCGGAGTCACATGCATCATCGCATGTAATTTCTCGTTCTTATCGCGCCATCATCTGTTGTCCGAATCTCCAGTCAAGACCGTGTGTTGTCCTCGTCTGCGGTGCAAATGACATTTCACAGGAGGGGTTCATGGAAGCTGTTCTTCTACCGCGCAGTATCAACGGGACCGTGCAGATTTTTTTCGCTGTAAGTTACGAATGATTCAGATTTAATTCAGATAGTCTGATATTATAAAGTTTACCTTCACGAATCTCGATGTAAATTAAAAGTTGAAATTTACTGTGCGTGCGGTGCTGCACGGTAGAAGATCTCATTCCGGATTCATACTAAAATACTGGAGATTTGTTGATGTGGCGTTCAGAGACTAATTCTGTAATACAGTCGGAGTCTCCGAGATGCACCGCCGTAATTTACTCTTTTTCACGCGAAAATAGGTTGGCCGGCATCCGGCGTGCTCCTCAATCCATTGATCTTTTTATCAATGTGTGAGTGAGAGCGTCTTTTCCGAGTCTTTTTTGGCTATTACCGTTTTTTTTAAGTCGATGTGTAATAATATATTATGCATACATGTTTTGAGGAAGATATATGGAATAATAGATAATTCAAAAAGATAAATGACGAAAGGGGCGTACAAACCCGCATCTGTACTCCCATCAAATAAAAATATTTGAATGCACCCGGAGCATGCAGTTAGACAACATACTTCATAGTAAAATTGAATTAATTACCAGCGATGAAATGCATTTTTGTATCGTAAATCATAACAAAAATTAACGCTGTTTCTTATTATATAAAATGAAATAACATTTCTAGTATTTGAAATGTATAATGTCAGTTTTTATCATATTCAGCTCAACCTTTTTATTATTATTTTACCTTTCTGACTTAAATAATAACATGGTTGTATTATGATGGATGATTGTTTAAAAATGAAAAAAGGAGATAATCTAAAAACTACAACTAAGAGATTATCTGAAAGTTAATTTTAAAATCCGACCAACATAACAATTGACAACATTGAAAGTTCATATTCAATCATTGACAATTATATTATGAGCAAAACTATAATGCATGCGCATGCATCGTACTTGCACATCTGGATCCTCCAATACGTATCGAAATGCATATCAAAATTTGATAAACATCAAAAGATTCAAATGCACAAACACGATACATACACATACATACACTGTAACTCCACCCATAAGTTTACAATCGTTTACAACAAACTTCGCAAAATTTCTCAAAAGTTCAAATCAACAAAAAAAATTACAAATATCTCATTTTTTGTATCTATAATTTTTGTTGATTGATTCGGACAGAAGTCTCGCTATGACTCTAACACGGGCACACGGCTGTGAATCTGTGATCCACGTCCACAGAACATTATTTCCCATTTCTGACTTTCTCCTCTCTCTCACTCCACACAGACAGTTACTTCCAAATCCCAACTCTCCACTCCACCCTCCCCCCTCTCTCCGGAACATTAGTACCGAGCTTGTACCAAAGATTCTCCCTCTAAAGCCCTCCAAATAACCCGATGCTTCCTCCTCACTTCACTTCTCTCGTCTTCTCTTCGCTCCTTCTCCTCTCCCTTCCCGCTCTCTGGGTTCTCTTTCCCGACCTCATCCCTCAAGCCCTCCCCCGCAAACACCCGGATACACACGGCGCCGACGACCTATTCCCTCGCACCGTTCTATCAGCAAACTCCACGTCATCTCTCCGACAGCCACGTCAGCCTAAGATCGCGTTCCTCTTCCTCACCACAACGGAAATCTACTTCGCCCATCTATGGGAAAGGTTCTTCCAAAACAACACTCATCTCTTTAACATCTATATCCATCTTGATCCAACTGTTCCGTTAGAGAAACCGCTGACCGGTTTGTTTGCGAACCGGTTCGTACCAGCAGTGCCAACTCAGCGCGCCTCACCAAGCCTGATCGCGGCGATGAAGCGGCTTTTGAAAGCTGCTCTTATTGATGACGTGGCAAACCAGTATTTTGCACTGCTGTCCCCGACATGCATACCTATTCACTCATTTAACTTTGTGTACCAGACACTCATGTCCGACAAGCAGAGGAGCTTTATTGAGATTCTCTCAGGCGAGCCTCAGCTCTGGGACCGGTACTTTATTATCAGTTTTACTACATACCTAATAGAATGTTCTTTATCAGTTGGGGTTTACCCTTTTGTAATGTCGCAGAGTGCACAATTTGGTATTGTAGGCTTGGTAATATTAGGTGAGTAACAATTATGTAAAATAAAATTTCCAAGGAGTATTGGATGTGCTTCCTTGCATTCCAGTAGATTGGTGATGCCTTGTGAGTTGTGAGACCAGGTATTGTAGGTACTGTAGATCTCGATGCAGTGATACAGGTCCATTGAATAGCATTAAAAAAATATTGACTACAAAACCTGTAGGACCTGAATTGTTTAGAATAAGTTACTGGCTTTTGTATGGTTTCAATGCTGGGTTGGACTTTTTGTGCAAATCCTTTTATTTTCAGAAAAGTGAAAAGGATAAGCTACTGGTCCTTAAATACCATAGTACCATATAATTATATCAGATGTATTGATGTCATCTCATCTTAGGATGTAATGAAATCCTCAACAAGCTCAAAAAGACAGAACCTAAATAATGCTTATCAAACTAGCAGCGACACCATATTAACTCTCTTCAATGCCTTAACAGCTATGTGGCGAGGGGCGAAGACGTGTTGCTACCTGAGGTCCCATTTGACCAATTCCGGATTGGTTCCCAGTTCTCTGTCCTCTCTAGACGCCATGCCCGTCTCGTAGTCCGTGAGTGGCGTCTCTGGCGGAAATTTCGTCTCCCTTGCCTTCCTACCATGAAAGATATGTGCTATCCTGAAGAAAACTATTTTCCCACCGTACTCAACATGCAGGACCCACAAGGCTGCAGTGGATACACTTTAACTCGGGTTAACTGGACTGACAGTACTGACGGTCACCCACATACTTACATGCCTGGTGAGATAACACCACAGCTGATCCAAGAACTCAGGAATACAAATGGTTCAACCTACTCATACTTGTTTGCAAGGAAGTTTTCAAAGGAATGTCTTGAGGCATTGATAAATATTGCTGATGATGTCATTTTTCACGAGAAATGAACGGGAAAAGAACTCCAACTGAGTTCTGTTGTTTAAAAGAGTTGGATGAAGGTGTGAAATATTCTGTTTCTTCCTATTATAAATGAAAAATATAGCATGCATAGTGGCACTGTTGGGTGCTTTTCAAATTAGAGGTATAGTGCCACCATTTCTATTACTGACATACCCCCTTCTTATTATCTCTAATAATCCCTCTAAAAGCACATGGCATCCACAGTTGGTCATACAAATAATACAATGGAAAAACATGTCGCTACACCACAAAATAAGAAGCAAAGGACTAAAATTGACACATATATTTGAAGTTTCAAAATTTTGTCACTCTTAATTGAGCTAAGTCTTTGTCAATTGTTAGTCTATCATATTTTCAACATTCTCTGGTACCACTTTGTGGGTCTCACCTGTGAAACAAATCCAGTAGGATAAAGTTAATACCCGAAGCTTATTCTATTTTCACCTGCCTCCCTGAAATTCACTTTCAGTTATTTCTAACCAGATTATCCATGATGCTGCAGGGATCAGTGCCACATTATTTTGTTACGGAAATAGTGTTATCCTTGTTTTTACCGTCATATTTACTAGTTTGCTAATAACCCTGCCTATGTAGATGTCATTTTACCTAGCTTGTTCGAGCCAAGAAAAAGGAGGGTTGTGATAGGCTTGGCAAGCCAACATGAAAGTCAGCCATTCTTGTGGAAATGAAATCCAATCGAGTTTACTCAGATTGGGTTTCATCTCTAGCCTACCCCAACTAGTTTGGGAATTTCAGGGTTTGTTATTGCTGCTGTTTCAAATGACCTGAGCGATGCACTATGCTTAAAAAGGAATATCTTTTTTCAATGGCTATTTTGCCATTTTGACATTTTCTAACCCAGTAAACTGATGACTTCATTCTAATCCTTTCGACCTTGTACCTGTTATTACCAGCATATACCAGATATCATGTAACTGCAATTATGCTTTTCTTATTATATTGTTTGGTTTTTGGGTGTTGTTGAGTGTATATCATGAAGAGTAAAGTGAAGTTCATTTTGTTGATATCATAATTTGCATAGTTCTGGTTTACATGAACAAAATCGGGAAAAATTTATAGTTGCCTATAAAGGTCATCTGCACACGATTATGGTTTTCAGTAGCGATTAGTTGCAATTGTGGTTAGTTTCAGTTTGATGTTTTTTTTGGATATTCGCTAACTGTATCAAGTTTTATCCTGAGTAATGTTCCCCAAAGAGTGTATTTTAAAAACTTATTGATTCTTTTTTTACCTATTTGTGATTGATCCTAAAGTATGATTTTAAATCCTCGTTCTTATCTTAACATGTACAGGGATTTTGAAGGGAGCAACAGGAACTCTCGGATCCATCTCTTCCTTTTGTCTTTGTATAGAAGTGGTATTTTTCTTTTTTCTTATACAGATATGAATACCCCTAAACTGTCTAGTGGGTATGTGTTATTCCCATCCTATGTATTATGTAGAGGCAAAGGCACATCTAGTAATACATCATGCGATGGAACCTGATGTATATGCTTGTTAATATGTATATCCTTACTGCTAATAAAAGTGATTGGAGTTTTTTTTATTCCAAATCACTATTCATCTCTCAGATCAATACAGAGTATGAGATTTTTGTTTCTTTCGATCACAACTGTTCAATTTTAGATTTTCAATTTTCTTATACTTTAGTCTGTCGCTCGCGTATAAAAAAAGAAAAAGTTAATTGTCTCTCGCCTCCTTTTGATTTAAGAAATTTTATAAACTATCATTCCTTTCAAAAACATCAAATAAAATATCTCTTCAAAATTTTCTTTACATAACATTATTTCGGTGCCGTGTACGGACACGCTTACTAGTATAATTATATATATAATAAGGGGCATCGGGAGGGCGAAAAAAGGAGTACTGTATATTTTTCCTATAAATGAGTTATTTGTGGTTTGATCTTCTCTCTTTCCTATCAGTATGTTACGAATCTGTTTCCAGTGGACTATCTCGTAAGGTGAAGTACTCATACAATGATTTACAATTTCGAAATTTGTATGCACGAATTTCGAGATTATGTGAACCATTGGATGAGAACTTTGCCTTACGAAATATCCTACCGGATGTTAATTTGTAAGTTACAGATATTAGATAACTTTTATTTTTAGTGAAAACACTATTTAACTATAAGAACATGCTTTTTTTTTTGGTTGCCTTTTTTGGATTCCAGCATACAATTCTATTAACTACTATGTGCGCATAATTAAAAAACGCTTCACTACACCTCTTATCGTTTTAGTAGCCAACAAAATTATGTTTACAAAAGGAAGATAAGGAAGTAAGCATTGATAATTTATCGTGTGATTCCTAGCTATATATATTATGAAGAAATTGAAAAAGTAAACACACCTTTCTTCAAAAAAAGAAAGAAAAAGGTAAACACGCCAAGTAAGGTAAAACGCAAAGAAAAATCAATTCCTCAAAAAACCGACGGTAGCTATATTTAATTGTCTTCCAATAAGAATTCAGATTGTCGAACTGACAACATCATAAGTGCTCATGTGATGATTACAAATTTAGTGAAAAAAACAAGGACTTCTCACGTATGGATAGTTACAGACTTACAGCAGTAGTAAGGACTGATGAGATGACGCTATAATCACATCAGGCTGCTGCTCTATATTGAAATTTTTCTCCCATGCAACAAAGTCTTTCCCGCAACCCGGCAACCCCCCTCTAAAACCCTCCCAAACAATCCAATGCTCCTTCCTAACTTCTCTTCTCTCCTCTTCTCTTCCCTCATGCTCTCCCTTCCCGCTCTCTTGTTCCTCTTTCCTGACCTTATCCTCCATGACCTCCCCAGCAAAAACCCCAGTCCACACGGCTCTGACAACATACTTCGTCGCAACGTTGTATCAGCAAACTCCACGTCATCTCTACGACAGCCACGTCAGCCTAAGATCGCGTTCCTCTTCCTAACAACCACCGATCTCTACTTGGCCCCTCTATGGGAGAGGTTCTTCCAAAACAACACTGATCTCATTAACATTTACATCCATATGGATCCAGCTGCTCAGTTAGAGAAACCGATGACCGGTTTGTTTGCGAACAGGTTTGTGCCAGCAAAGCCAACTCAGCGTGCATCAGCAAGCCTGATTGCTGCGACGAAGCGGCTTTTCAAAGCTGCTCTTATTGATGACGTGACAAACGAGTATTTTGCACTACTGTCCCAGTCGTGCATACCTATTCACTCATTTGAATTTGTGTACCAGACCCTTGTATCCGACAGGCAGAAGAGGAGCTTTATTGAGATTCTCTCAGGCGGGGCTCAGGACTGGGGCCGGTACTTCATTATCAGTTTTACTATCTAATAGATTATCATTATCCTTTGGGATTTACCCTTTTGTAATGTCACAAAGTGCACAATTTGGTATTGTAGGCTTGATAATTTTAGGTGCATAACAATTACGTAAAACATTATATCCAATGAGTACGGAATGTGCTTCCTTGCATTTCAGTAGATAGGTGATGCCCTGTGAGATCAGGTATTGTAAGTACTGTTGATATTGATGCAGTGATAAAGGTTCATTTAGGATGGCTTTAAGAGGATTTTAGTGCTGGGTTGGACCTTTTGTGCATATCCTTTTATTTTCAGAAAAATTGAAAAGGATAAATTACTGGTTTTCAAATATCATAGTACCATATATTATATTATTGGATTTGGTGGGGTCATCTCATCTTAGGATGTAATCAAATCCTAAACAAGCTCAAAAAGATAGAACCGAAAGAATGCTTATCAAACTAGCACCTGCACCATTTTAATAGCTTCCTCGATACTTTAACAGCTATGTGGCAAGAGGCGAAGATGTGATGCTACCTGAGGTCCCATTTGACCAATTCCGGGTTGGTTCCCAGTTCTTTGTCCTCTCTAGACGCCATGCCCGTCTTGCAGTCAATGAGTGGCGCCTCTGGCGAAAATTTCGTCTCCCTTGCCTTCCTACCATGCAGATGTGCTATCCTGAAGAACAATATTTCCCTACCATACTCAACATGCAGGACCCACAAGGCTGCAGTGGGTACACTTTAACTCGGGTTGACTGGACTGGCAGTACTGATGGTCACCCACATACTTACACACCTGCTGAGATAACACCACAGCTGATCCAAGAACTGAGGAAGACGGATAATTCAACCTACTCGTACTTGTTTGCAAGGAAATTTTCAGAGGAATGTCTTGAGCCATTGATAAATATTGCTGATGATGTCATTTTTCATGATAACTGAAGGGAATAAGAACTCCAACTGAGTTTTATTGTTTAAAAGAGTTGGATGAAGGTGTGGAAAATTCTGTTTCTTCAATTTTTCAAATGAAAATATACGGCACTTTTGGGGGCTTTTATTTGAGGCATAGCACCATAGTGCCACCATTTCCAATATAAGCAGAAATCTGGTAAATTATTTAATTTGGAAAGCCATACGGTACTGACAATCCCCCTTTCTTACTTTCTATAATAACCCCTCTAAAATTGCATGACCCACAGTTGATCATAAATACAATGACAAAACATGTTACTACACCAGAAAATAACAAGCAAAGGATTAAATCTGTCGCATATATTCGTTTGTAGTTTCACAATTCCATCACTCTAAATCGAGCAAGTCATGTTGGATTTTAATCTTTGAAAAGACAAGTTTGTATCACAGAGAAGATCAAGAGTATAGAGAAGAAGAGAGACAAGTTTGCGGTGCAAAAACAGCAACACCATTTTCGAATTTCATTTCACTACTTTAAAAAAATTACACAGTATCAAAATATGGCAATAAATAAGAGCATGGCTAAAATAATATGCATAGTACAATCCATTTCGTACTATGCATATATATATAGGTCAATAAATTGATATTTAAGTTGCTCAGTAAATTCTTCATATGAAAATATTGTAGGAAATCAAATTTCGTGATTTTTAGAGCTTTCTTGCTATTTTTTAAATATTTTTTAAAAACAGTCCAGATTTAATACTACAAAAGTGTCATTTTTTGGCTGTTTTTAAAAAATAGCAAGAAAGCTCTAAAAATTACAAAATTTTATTTTCTACAAGATTTTGATATGAAGAATTTATTGAGCAACTTAAATATCAATTTAATGACCAAATTAAATATAAATGACCGTATAGTACGAAATGAGGTGTACTATGCATATTATTTTAGCCATGCTCAATAAATAAAACATAACATTTTCTAACTAAAATGGCAAGTGGTTTCTTATTTTCCCTTGCTTAAGAAAGAAATAAATCCTAAACAATGCTAATGAAATCTTAACTAAATCTTCATAAAGGTTGTAGAATAATCAAGGTGTAAAGTTACTCTGATACACCTGGACTCGGCTCTGCCTTGCGTCCCAGCTGGCACAACAGCTTATTCCTCACATTGTCCCCCCTAAGCTCGTTGTGCCCTTTCTTCATAACACACACTCCAATCCTTTCTCTGAGCTCGATGAACTTCACCCTTCCTAATGGTTTAGTCAGAATATCAGCAAGTTGATCATTGGTACCAACATGCTCTACTTCAACTCTTCCCTTCTCAACACATTCTCTTATGAAATGAAAACGAGTATCAATATGCTTGCTATGATCATGATACACTGGATTTTTACACAAGGCAATTGCTGACTTATTATCGATTTTGATCCTTATCTTCTGAGTTTGCTGATTCAGAAAATCTGAGCGCAAAGATTCCAACCACACACCCTGGCACGCAGCTGCTGCATCAGTTATATATTCAGCTTCACATGAAGATAGTGCTACCACCCTTTGCTTTCTCGATGACCAACTAATTGGGTTATTTCCTAGAAACTAAATTACCCCTGATGTGCTTTTCCTGTCGTCCAAGTCCGCAGCCATGTCACTGTCCGAGTAACCTATCAAGCTCTGATCTCCTTCCATTGCCTTCTTGTATGCACATCCCATGTTAAGTGTTCCTTTTATATATCTTAAAATCTGCTTTACAACTGACATGTGCTCAATTGTGGGTGATTCCATAAATCTGCTTATCATACCGACTGAATAGGCCAGGTCAGGCCTTATGTTTAGCAAATATCTAAGACTTCCTGCAATACTCCTGTACTTTGTCTGATCTGCTGAAGGAAACTTGCTGTTCTTACTCAATTTCAGTCTGGCTTCCATTGGTGCCTGAGTTGGGTTGCATTCCTCCATCCCACACCCCTTGAATATCTTTTGAGCAAAGCTATGCTGGCACAAGGTAATTTCATAGGGTGTCTGATGTACTTCAATGCCAAGGTAGTAAGACAGCAGCCCCAAGTCACTCATCTTGAAGTTCTTCATCATTTTAGATTTGAACCTTGCAATTTCACCCTCAGATGTTCCTGTGATCAACAAATCATCCACATATACCCCTACTAATATGCTTTCTCCTCCTTCTCTCCTATACACTGCATGTTCCAATTCCCTTCTTTCAAACTTCATGGCTTTCAAAGTGTTATCTAGCTTGTAGTTCCAAGCTCTTGGTGCTTGTTTTCGGCCATAGAGTGTCTTATGCAGTCTCAACACCCTGTGCTCATTGCCTTTAATTCAAACCCTGGTGACTGTGTAACATATACTTCCTCACTCAACTCTCCATTCAGAAAAGCTGATTTCACATCCATGTGATGTAGCAACCAGTCTTGTTGTACTGCCAACACCATGATCATTCTCACTCTCCATTCTGGCAACTAGAGCAAATACTTCTTCAAAATCTATGCCTTGCTGCTGTACATATCCCCTTGCTACCAGTCGTGCTTTATGTTTTGCAATCTTCCCTTCTGAATCCTTCTTCAATTGAATACCCATTTCAAACCTATTGCCCTTTTTTCCTTTGACAAGTTCCACCAAACTCCAAGTTCCATTCTCTTGAATTGATTCTATTTCCTCTATCATGGCACACTTCCATTTCTCTTCCCTTGCTGCATCAAACCAATTTACTGGCTCTTCAATTCCTAATAGACAAATTTCAGTACAATTCAATTGTATGGGCTCAGTCTCATTGTATATATCATCAAGACTTCTCAATTTTACTGGTGTTACTCTTGATTCACCACCCCTTTCATCACCTGTATCTTCATCTAGCTCTTGTGCAGACCCAGTCAGACCTGAGTCAAAGTCACCTTCACCATCACTATCCTGCTGATGCAATTCTTCTGGTTCATCATGCATTTCTGTGAGTTCATATTCTATTCTGAATCTAGTACCTGTATCACTCTGTGTGCTATTTTTTGTCTCAGCCCACTTCCATTCTTTGTTTTCTTCTGATTATAATGAAACCTTCTCTCCAGTTTCATCGAAGGATTCGTTAATAATCATATTGGCACTGGTAGCGCATTATAACTTGGAGATCCATCAAATGGATGTAAAGACGGATTTTCTCAATGGTGACATTGAGGAAACTATCTACATGAGGCAACTGAAAAACTTTGTGGTAGGTAATTCAAAGTTGTGTGCCAGCTTAAGAAATCCATTTATGGACTCAAACAAGCATCTCGACAATGGTATTTGAAGTTTCACAACATAGTTAGCTCATACGATTTCGAGTCTAATTTTGTTGACGAATGCATATACCTTAAGTTATGTGGGAGCAAGTTCACATTTATGGTTTTATATATTGATGACATACTATTCGCAAGTAATGATAAGAACATATTGCATCAAATCAAGAATTTTCTATTTAGAAACTTTGAGATGAAAAATCTTGATGATGTCTCATTTGTTCTAGGGATAAACATACTAAGAGACATAATCGAGGATATTATGAGACTATTCCAAAAAATTACATCAATAAAATGCTTAGTAGGTATGGCATGAAAAACTATAAACTAGGTAATACACCCGTGGCTAAATGAGACAAATTCAGTCTCGAACAATGTCCCAAAACTGATCCTGAGAAAATTGCCATGAAAGAGTTCTCTTATGCGTCCGTTATAGGCAGTCTCATGTATGCTCATGTGTGCACGAGATCGGACATAGCCTTTGTTACAGGAATGCTAGGGCGATAATTAAGCAACCCAATAAATTTCACAAATTTTGTTAATGATACAAAAGTAAAAGTAACAATTGAAAATAATGTAAATAACACATTGGTGTCAATTCGTACTAAAAATTAAAATTAAGAAGATTGACACAAAATATACATGTAAGTTTGTGAAGAAAATCGAATAAAAAACTTTATTACTTGCAGTATAATTGTCTAATTAATGTAAAAGGTCGGGTCGAGTTTCACCCATGTTTTATTTTACAATCCGTACCCACATATTAGATGTCGGGTTTGACAAAATAAAAACCGTAACCGACCATAAAAAATCAAAATCCGTATTTTTTCGAACTGAATCGATCGAATTGGTCAGATTAATCGAATTAATCGAGTTAAACTTACACTCCTAATGCAGACCTCAACTGCTGCAAGATGTAAGATTAAAATCGGATGATTTTTTTTGTTTTCATTTTTCATTTTCTAGGTCTAAATGATAAGATCGGCCAACAGTACATTCATTAAAGAAATTGAAAGAATCGGATGCCAATTGAAACAGGCAATTAATAGAGGGCAATGTATTTTAAAAGCATTTATAATGTTGCAAAACAATTATTACACAATATGTTCGATGACCACCACTCTGAATTCGGAAATTATCAGCTCTTTTAACATGCACTGGCGCCTGGCGCTGCCTTTACTTCTTTTATCTTTAATGATTTTCGTTATCACATGGGAGATTAAATGCCAATAAATTTATTGTCAAACAGTACCCGACTTTTGGATCGTTCTCAATAACAGTGCATTTAAAATATGGGACTTACTAACAATTTTTCATACACGTTTTTCGCTAGAAGAAAAAAATTTACGCCACGCTTTGCTCCACTCTGTTCGCTCCGATCTGCTAGCTCTATTTCTGTAGCGCTTCGCTCTCCTCAAGTATTTATATCTGAGATTAAAGTTTTTATATTATAATTTTTCAATATAAATATTTGTATGTTCCAAATACTTGAAACTTGCAGCAGGTTTCGATATAAATATTTACTTATTATAATATACAGACTTGCATTTTTAATATAAAAACTTGCAGGTTCTAATATAGAAAATTACAGATTCTAATATTGAGACTTGCAAGTTTCGATATAAAGACTTTCTTGTTATGATATATAGACATTTTTGTTAATATAAAGAGTTGCATGTTATAATATAGATAGTTGCTTGTTTTCAAAATAAAGATTTGCATGTTCTCAAAATATTGTAGGTTTAAGTATAGAAACTTGTTTATTATAATATTTGCTTGTTACAATATAAAGTTATGATGTTTTTATATAAAGACTTGCAAGTTTAAATATAGTGAAATGCTAAATTAAAGTGTTTAGATATTGAGGAGAAAGAGCAAAGGAGAAAATGCAATTGAAATTATAAGCGCTTGAGCGAAAGGAAAGATGTCAAGGGTAAGTGCAGCGAGCGGAGGGAGAAAGGAACGCGAATGGAGAAAGAAGGGCGCGAATGGAGTTTTTTTTGTCCTTTAATAAATGATATGTATGGGGACGAGAAATAGGGAATATTATAATTACTCTTAAAATATTAGATGTGTTTATATATCATTTTAATTCCGATACAAAAATAAGTTTTATGCTAAAATGAATTAACAAAAAATAATTTGATCCGTCATAAATATTTTTTATTGATATTCATTTATGAAAATCTCAAAACTCATCAATAACTTGAAATTATTTTTCTTTCACTGAATGATATTGAATAAGGCATTTCTTATTACGATGTTACTAGTATTAATATGAAAAAAACTGAATATAATATGTCTTTATATTTCCCTTATATTATTTCTAGTCCGAGTATTATTTTATTTTTGTCAATTTACCGCGTATCGTCTGTTGTACTCAGGGGCGGAGCTACATGAGGCCAGGGGTGGCAGCCGTCCCACTCTGGAATTCTTTTTTGCCAAAAAATCTTGTGTATTTATACGATTTGTCAATTTTTTTCACAAAATAACCATGTATATTTAAAAATGTGCAACATTTTGCCCCTCCTTGAAAAAAAAATGATAGATTTTGTCCCTCCCTGACGAAAATTCTGGATCCGCCCCTAATTGTACTAAATACTTTTTTGTGAACAAATGTGCATTTTAACACAGTTTTGTAAGAAATATATACAGGAATTGATCAAGCCATAATTTTTTAGACATGTTAATTTTTATTCATTAGAGCCGACATTAAATTTCATGATCATAAAATTGTGCTAGTTGATCCTACGAATTTCGTACGTTCTAAGATCTACAAATGAAAATAAAATGGTTCGTATTAATGCCAATTGTTTGAGCATATTTTATTTCAAAAATTCAGTCTTTCTAATTTTGAATATTGTTTTAATTTTTCTAAGTTGTAATCATGGATATGAAAATAATTGAGATTAATGTCATGGTGATAACATTTAAAATGAGATCTTACTACCAGACGTGGAGACACATTAGCCGCATTTTAAACATTAAATTTCGTATAATTTGCGAATTTAAGAAATAATTTGCAAGCAAATCACCCAACTAATTGCGGATTGATTTGTCAATCTTGAAAATAAATTAATCCTGTATTACTTTTTAATGGAAAACCAAAAACAATTTTGGGACATCCAACTATTAAAAAACAATTTGATCCTTCAAATTTCATTTGAAACAATTTGGTTCTTTAAGTTTTAAAGAAAATCACCATGGTTCGTTAATTTTATTAAATGAATGAAATTGGTCACTGAATCTAAAATAATTCGAGAACCAAAAGTTGAATTATCTCTTCTCTAATCTTTTTAATTAATATGATACATTTATCGATTTTTTTTAACGAGTTAGAGTTAGATACATCCGTCCGTGAATGCATCATTTGATTGTGCACTCATGATTTAAACCATTACATTACATTAGTGAATTATACTTTTCTCCTTATAATTTATTTTTTCCACATTTTCATGCAATTTAAAAAAGAGTGTGTGTATTGTATTGGTCCAATAATTTAAACAATGAGTGTACCATCAAATGTTGAACGGCTATATCTAATTCTAAACCATTTTGAACATTTACATTTTGGGCTGTCGACGCGACACGTTTTAACGTTTCATTTCGTCATGACGCAACGTTAAACGCGAGAAATTTTTGTTGTTTTTGTTAAATGAAACGTAAGATGATAACGATTTTTGTTACGTCTAGTTAAACGCAACGTAAATGCAAGTGATTCGTTACGTTTCTTACGTCATGTTTATAAGAAATATAGAAAATCATGCTTATATAAAGTTGTAAAGTATTCTGGAAAGTTGTAAATAATAAAATAACTAATCTGTCGATCTTTCCAAAGAGTAAAGTTCAAAAATATTAATTAAATAATGTTGATATAGTAACTTTTAGACTTATAGTGCCCGTTTAGACCTATAGTGCCTTTTTAGTGATTTGTTTAATTTGTTGTTGATATGACTTTAAAGTTGATGTGGGTTTACCTGTTCAACGTTTTGCACGTTTAATTAACTAAACGTAAACACAAATACAAGGAAATTTTCTTAAATGTGACGTAAGACGCAACAGCAAAATTCTTACGCTCGTTAAACACAACGTAAGACGCAAGAGAATATTTACGTCATCGTTCGCACGTTTGACAGCCCTAATTACATTTAAACTATTAAGAATTGCTCAAATCTTTTGTATATCGACTGATCGACAATTGTACGAGTTCATCCCAATCAACAGCCATTTCAGTTTCCACAGAAAGCCTCCTACTAGGTTATACGTGAACATGTTTAACTTAGGAGTCGACCCAACTAAGAAAAGCCGAATCTGAGTGTCATATATCATATATGTTTTTTATGACTAATTTTACAATAGAACTGGTGCAATAATTCATTGGCACCGCAATATTTCAAAAAATCTTTCTCGAGGATACGGTCTCGAAATTTGTACCTTTTGTGGTGTTTCAAAAAATCTTTCAAAAATAACCATATATATTAAGTTAATTTAAAAAATGACTATATATTTTGAATTTTTTCACAAATGACTATATATTTTGAATTTTTTTCACAAATGACCATATAAGATATTTTTTTTAAGTATAACCATCATTTCGAATCTCCTGGAAAAAACCGTAAATCTTGAACCCCCTGACGAGAATCCTGGATCGGCCCCTGCATATATATAGTTTAATAAATTAAGATTTAAATTGTTCAATAAATTCTTCATATCAAAATATTGTAGAAAATTAAATTTTGTGATTTTTAAAACTTTGTTGCTATTTTTAAATATTTTTCGCGTTGCAACTCAGAAAATGACATTTTTCTTTGGAACAACCAAAAAAATATTTAAAAATAGAAACAAAAGTCTAAAAATCACAAAATTCAATTTCCTACAATATTTTGCTATGAAGAATTTATAGAGCAACTTAAATCTTAATTTATTGAATTATATATATAAACATAGGACGATATGGGATGTCATATGCATATTATTTTAGCCTTGCTCGTTTTATATACTAGATACTCTAATATGAATTTTAATCAGTTGAGATTGATAATAAGACTTTTAGAAACACCACAAAAGTTAAAAAAAAAAATCATTTTCACAAATCAATTGAGATTCAGATAAAAATGTACTATTTTTAGAGTACTCAAATTTTTGTCCATAATATTTTAAGGCACAAATCCCGGAAACACCAACTATTTTAGACACCACACAAACAAAAATCCCTACAAGCGAGAAGCTATCAAAAGTAACTTCTTGGTCTACCTTCACTCAACAAAACCATTTCATCACCGAAATCAGAGTGTAGAGGTGGCATAATACTCGAGAAATCCTCTCGATCCGATCTGAATCTGATTCGACCCGGTATTTTGTTAAAATCAAAATAATCCAATGCCGATTCGATCCGACACAAGGTGATTCGTAATCCGAGCCGAAGCAACACATAAGCGATCCGAGCCCGACCTGAGACGACCCGCAATTTTTTTAAACATCAGAGAAATAAAAGATTTAATAACACAATTCAATAACGCGACATGATCTTGTCTGATTGAACTAAAAACTCAAAATAAAACTCAAAAGTTGTCGATGTAGCCCGACTCGAAACCCGATCTAATCTCGCCTGACCTAATTCGTTACCCGAAAAACACTGATGCGACCCGACCAGAAACCTGACCCTATCTCACCCGATCCTACCTATAATTTGAAGTTGTTGACACCTAACGACCCGACCTCACTTGACCCGACTCACAACCCGACTATTGACGACAGTCAAACTAACCTGACCCGACCCAAATCTGTCCGACCCGCCCGACTTGCCCACTCTACCTGTGTGCCATGTAGGGGTGTAAACAGATCAGATAATATCCAATTTAATCCAAATTCATATCCAAAAAATAACAAAAATTATCTGATTCGTATATGTATTCGAAGATAATCGTATCCGAAAATTTTAGCAGACAAGGATATGAGTTGGTTATTATCTATCAGTATTCGATCGTTTAACTATTATCTAATAGTACACAAAATTATCCAAGGTATTCGTATCCGATATTCTTCAATTGTAACCGAATTTATAACCAAAAAATGTTTATTATATATATTTTATTAAATTTTGTATGTAGATTACATATCGAAATAATTTTAGATTTAATTTGTTTTTATGTATCATATTTTTTAAAATTCATTGATGCATTTGAATAAATATAAAGCATATTAAAAAAAATTTAGTTATCCAAATTATATTAGTTTCGTTTTCGTATTTGAACGATATTCGATTTGTTCCGATATCCGATTAATATCCGATTCGTATCTGTATACAAAAATATTCGAATTCACGTATCAGAAATTTTTAAAAAATAAAGTACGATAAAATAATTATATGTCCGTATCTTATCCGTTTACATCCGAAAACGGATCTAATCACATCTGAAAAAGAATATTTTATATTACGAAATAACAATTCAATGATTTATACAATTTTAAAATTTATATCCGCAAATTTTGAAATTATATGAAACAGTAAATTACTAATATTTCATGGAATATGGTTTCGTAGGAACGAGCGCGTTTCAGTTGTCTTTTTCTCAGGTCTCAAAACTCGAAACGGTCAAATCCCAAACCCCTGCTCCCCACGCAACCTTTCCCGATTCTTGCACCAATCAAACAAAGCAAAACAAAAGAATTTTTTTGCGATGCCGACGACGCACGCGGTTGCGATCGCCGTCGCATCTCTCCCCCTGCTCCTCTTGATTTCCGTCGCACACGCGAGCAATCAGAACGGCGTGTACAGCCCGTGTGAGGATGCGATGGTGCAGCGATGGGATGGGTTCTCCTTCGGTGTTGCGTTTTCCAGCTATGAGTCGTTCTTCTCCGGCCAGACGCAGTACTCGCCGTGCGACAGCCGCCTATCACTCCAGTCGAAAGGCGCTCAGCTCGCGGTCTTTCGACCCAAAATCGATGAGATTTCCCTTCTGACCGTTAATACCTCCGGTGGTGGTTTCGATCCTGTAAGGAAAATAAAATTCATGTTTTTGCTAGTTTATGTTGGTTTATATATTCCTTTTTGGTTCTTTTACGGGTTTTAATTGGCTTGAAGCTGGGCTGTTGGAAAATGGGGATTATCTAATGATAATCAATGCTCTTAAGTGATATATGTAGGACCCCATAAACACTTGAAAAATGTGAAAAGGAAACCACTAACAACGGGTAATTAATCATTAACCACTGGTCCATGACTCATTGATCATTTCTAAAAGTAAATAAGAGATTAAGAGCCCCCAAACTATATCCTTTATCTTTCTCCCTTCGCTTTTTGTCAGAATTTATTCTTTCAACTTTTGACATGCTAAATAAACTCTGGACACCACAACTGGTTCGTGTGTATATGCGTTTGTCTAAATTAGAGAGGTCAATGCTTCAATATGTTCCTGATTCTGGTGTTTAGGGGTCAGTTAAGCTTGTGGTCTGAGTTGAGGTTCGGTCATACATAAGAAAGTTTTTGGGATGATTCATTTCGATATTTTTTTTTCAAATAAGTGGAGAGCGTCCACCACTTTATTTTCTTTAACAAAAACGAAGCATACAAAATTCAAACAATATCATCAAAATTCCTTACTTCCTATCACTATCTATAATCGTATTTTTAATCTATCCATCTAAAAACCCAACAATCTTGCGAAACAAAATCTCCACTAAAAACACAAAATCCTTTAAGAAATTCTAATCCTAATAACAAAACTAGAGTAGTCCCCCTGGTTCTTTGAAATCATCTTCCACCATTGCCAAACTTTATCTAAGTATGTGACCTTTGGGCATCGACATAGCCCACAATTGCCAACAGTGTGTCTTGAACTTCTACCAACTGTCGTCTCCGTTGCTCAACCAGCCCTCGCATCCAAACCAAAGTAGAATTCGATCCAAGATCGTTTGGTTATATTTGTACCTCCCAATCCCCAAATCATACCTCAATCAGAGCTTAGCCTCGCTTCGCACATGTCTACGAACCGATCGCCAGTCGTACTCAACCCTCCCAGCACTTGTGTTCAATCCCAAACACCCAAGAGAATCAACGTCAAACCCTCGACCACCATCAGCATCTAAGATTCTTGTCTAATCCCAATTAAATCATCCCAAAACCCAATTACAACTAGAACTCTTCACTGTATATTATCCCTCAATCAATCCCTCTATATCATTCTCACTATATATCAACCCTATTGTGAAATACTATATCATACTAACACCATCATCCATCACCCCAATCAGCCAATGCCCAAGCACAGAACCAACAATTGTGCCTTTTCATACCAGTAAACAATACTGCTCAGTGTACTTGATCGGGTCGTCTGATCATGGTCCTCAACACTCACCGATCTCACCCCATCCAAACTGAAACAGTACTGTAATGGCAGAACAATGAACTGGTATCTGCATCGTCTCAGATACAGCCTTTGTCTGATCCTTTCGTCATCACCTATGACCACCTTAGAGATCTCAGCCTCCTCTGATCTTTGATCGAACTCTGATAAAGCACCTCCAGTTCAGCACAGTCATCTCATCATCTCGTCGTATTGGTTCATTCAGCATCATTCGTTGGCATCTGACCTCATCGCTGACACTCACAGATCTCCCGATCCTGACAGTGTTGATCATCAGGCAAGCTTCAGGATCGAGCTCCGTCACTGATTTCCTCTCTGCATCACCTCTCACAATCTCATCTCGAACCGATCGCCTCGAGCTATCGATCATTGGGGGATCTGATCCCTTCGATCAACTCCTCTTTGAACCTTCAGATCAACTCCTCGAGCTATCGATCTTCTCTGATTGCTCACTCACATCCAATCTCGATCTCGATCTGTCTCCTCGGAACTAGGGGAGGAGAGGGGGGGGGGGAGAGAGAGGGGAGAAAGGGAGAGGCGGGGGGAGGCCGGAGGTGACCTCCCCCGCCTGGAGTCAAGATCGCCTTGTGTCGCCTCTTCTCTTTTTTTTCTTCGCTCGGGGAAGAGATTTAGAATTCATTTCGATATTTGAAACAAGCACTGCTCTTCAGTTGATTTGGAGTTGATTATTATTTGAATTCCTTGCTCTTTTGTGGTGTTTTCTTGAATGGTTACTACCCATAAATGAAGTAATCGGATCCGAAACTCTTCACGGAGTAGGATGTCTTTGGCAAGTCTAATTATATGGACACATGCTATAATTATCATACATATCCTCATCAATTAAGGAATTCCTTGTTATCTCAAATTTAGTGCTAAATTACTAATCTTCCTTAAGCTTCCTAAAGTTCCTTTAGCCTCCTTAGGCACTTAATCCCAGTGAGCAATAGTTTCCTTACCACGTATTAAGTCATCCTCCTTTTGCCCGATTCTTAGTCCTTGCCTGAAAACTTAAGGTGGCTATACCCATAGATTAAGACCTTAGCTCAATCTACACAACCGAACACATGTTCCTTAGCATGCATTAAAATTTAATCCTCTCATCTTTGCCGAACGGGGCCATAGAATTTCTGCATTTAAGCCCCAAATCCTAGAATTTTTTCCGTAGCCATATTATGCTATTTAGAACAACAAATACAGATCATGGCATATTTCTTAATATTTTATGGTATTGTTTTGCGAAAAATTCTGAAAATTTGCACAACTCATGAATTAAGTTGAACAGTCTTTGGATATAATCGTAGTTCAGTGGTTGTAGGGGGCAAATTAAATTTAGTTGTCAAATTGGATTTTAGGTTATAGGTTACTAACTTCAATGAAGCTTTTTCGTATTATGCTGTTGATTTAGAACGATTCCAGAAGGGAACTTGATCAATCCTATCTAGATGTAATGAACCTAATTTTTTGAAGTAAATTTCGTAAAATCGTTTATATGGAATGTCACTTATTAAACTATAACTATTCCCTACATTTATTGTTCATTGAAGAAGAAATAGTTAATGCAAATACTTGATATGTTGTTAATGTAGTACTGTTGTTTGATTCTTTTATTGACAACAAACAACAAGAAGAAAAAATCCTTTAGCCTTTTATTGATAACAAAGATGCGGTAATTAGTCTGAAACTTGATGCAAATACAAATGAAGCCAAAGAAAAATATAGATGAAATAAAAATTGAATTTAGAATCAGAGAGAACCAGTATCCGCCATTTTTGCTTTTTCTTGGATGAAAGTGTCAACCCGGAAAGGAGGGTTGTGATAGGCATGACGAGCTAATGTAAAAATTCAATCAATCTTATGGAAATGAAATTCAATATGGACTTCATTTCTAGCCTACCCCAATTTGTTTGGGACAAAAGGCTTTGTTGTTGCTGTTGTTGCTGCTTGAAGGAAAGTGTCAGCCACTTGTTTCTGATTATATGCACTTCTACCTTTAGGTTGTTACGGGATAGTATGGAATAAAATCTCATATGCATGGCATCCTAGGAACTGATTTGCCAGAAAACACAGGCACAAGGACACAAGTGAACATGACAAAATGAATTGTTCTTTCAAATTGCCAGAATTGGCACAGGTAGTTTCAGACTTTGGCTTTATGTTTCATCTATTGTCATTGTTGTCGTTATGTTATTGTTCCAAATAAGACACACACACACATGCCCTAATGAGTTCTAATATATAACATATAATAAAGTACCATTTTTAAAAGTGATTTTGTGTTCACTTTAGGTCTCTGGGTCATTGAATAGTGATCAACAATCTTGTAGAGTTAAAATCATTATTGATGAAATAGTACTGTAGTTAATGTATAATATATTAGCTTTATTGAACTTTTTTCTTGGTGGTCTTTATGTGTCTATTCAAGAATGTGCCACAGAAGATCTAATTATGGCCTCTTTATTCATGTTAAAGAGGTGCCCACTTGCCAAAATTTTGTGCGGAAAGTAGATTGTAAGAGTTGATACTTTTTTGTTTCCCATGGTCTTTGGATCATTACCAAATCCTGCAATGTTGTGTGACACAATATGTTGGCTACTAAAAGGATAACACATTCAGAATATAAGTGTTACAGAGATGTGTATGTTGCGGTGAATTTGTGGTTGTACAAGAAAGGATTGGATTAGAAAAGATGATATACATGATAGGGTTGGGTAACATCGATTGAAGAAAAGGCTGTCCAATTTTAGGGGCAGTACTATAGGCAATTAACAATCTAGGTACCAGAACCATGATCAAGGAATTAGGCTTTAGGGGTAGTATTATAGGCTTTTTGTTCTACAACGGCTTTTAGTTTAGGGGCTAGGAACTTTGTGTGCCAGTTTAGACTTCTATGATTTATAGTGTAGTTTTACTATTGTTATTATTATTAGTGTTATTACAATTATTATTGATACTATATTACTATTTGTTATAATATTATCATCATTATTGGATTTTCGTTACTACAATTGGTATATCTAAGACTTCACTGCTGTGAATATAGGTAATTTGACTTCACTGCAGTGAATTCCCATTGAATGCCATCTAAGACTTTGCCATAAAATCATAGATATTAGTATCGTAGGATTCACGATATGGATCATACGATACGATGCGATTCTTAACCCTAGCGATGCAACTTGTGGGTGTGTATCAAACTCCAACTGAATCGATTGAATCGTCGCGATACGTCTGTGCGGTATGCGTATCGTACCGTCTCGTGCGATACAACGATACGCTAAGAACCAATAGGAATCCGCGTCGCCTTATATTCTCGCTTAAAAACCCAACTCTACGACTGTCGCTTGCCTTCCTTTTTGCTTCGTTTCTGCTTCTCTAACGTGACAGTGAGAAAAAGAGAGATTTAGATTGTTTTTTTTCTACAACTCTTGCTCCGATCAGCACCGTTGCTCCATCGCCAGGACCAGGAAGGTCTCCTTTGCCAAATTTTATTCTTCACTGTAAGCTTTTGAACTTTCTTTCATTCTTTGCTCCATCGCCAAAGTGAACTTTCTTTCAATGTAAGAGATCTCAAGGGATCCCTGCAAATCTCAAAATTTCGTTTGTACCCCTAAAAAAAATACCAAGTTCACTTCCAAATAGCATATGAAGTATACTCTTATTTGCATTTCCTCCCCGTGTTTGTTATGTAGGTTCCAAACTGACCATTGCTTTTCACTGTTCTTCTAATTTAATCATAGGTAGTTCAAAAAGTCTGGATACTTCTGTTGGACTTGATAGAGGGGCATTTGTGATATTTTGTACTTCTGCTGGTTACAACAGCAACATTAGTAAAAAAATATAGTAAAACTAAATCTGATTATTTTGATTGTTGATGATGAAGTAGTTTTTTTTGTTAGTGTTTAATGGTCAAATAACATGCGACTAATTGTTACTGCCATACAATATGCTATAATTTGCTATGGGAACTTTCTTTTAATGAAATTCTTTCGTTCCTAGTTTTATTACTTGATTTCCAGAATAATTTAGCGTATCTTTACGATACGATACACGATATGATACGAAATACAACGATGCACGATACATTTTACGATTCAACAACTTTGCGTAAAACCAAAGACCCTTGTGTGTACAGGGGACCTGTTAACGAATCCTTTGCTTTACATCTACTCGTTTATCTTTCTCCTGTTTCATTTTATTACTTGCCCAAGAATCAATATAGTTTAGCATGTAAACTCTTCTGAACTTGTGATTTCTTATTTTTTACTTTCAGGCCAATTCAGGGGGGTGGATGGTTGCATTTGCTGGAATGAAGTATGCTGCTCGGTCCTTTCCAACATTTGTTGGCAATAGCTCTGAAGTTGTTACAGGATTTACATTGGTATGTTCTTTACTGCCACTCTGAAACAGAGGTGCAATTCATAGGTGCCTGCGATACCTGTTATTTTTGAATCAGCGCCTGAAAAGAAAAATGAAATTTTCATCTTTAGTTATAACTCGTGCCAAAGAAGCATCTAATTCATTTTTGCTAATATGCTAATCAACCTATTCCTAGTTTTGTGCAAAATATTTTTCCTTGCTTAATTAATTCGTAAAAATGGACGGTCAGTAGGTAATTTGGCAATTTATCTGGTAAAATGAGAGTGACTTTTTTCTCATTGCAACGTCTGTAGGAATTAGTTGCATGTTTGGTGGGCGTTTTAATATCCCCATTTTGCATTGGTATACTGTAAATAAAAAGGAAAGTAAGTGAATAAAATATAGCTCTCCCATTGAACAGATTTTATGAGAAAAAACTTGGTATGCATTAAGTTGAATTACTCCCAAGTAGGAATATGACTTGGGAGTTCGGATGAATAAATCGATGGAAGTTGCTGCATCGCATGCTGCTATGTTTGTGCTGCAACAGTAACAAATACTGAAGCATAGGAATAGAAAGAAAGAAAAATCAGTTCGTGCAACTAAATGGTAGTTCCATATATAATGATTACATTGATTTCTTAGTTGTGGTAACTGCTGTTGTGCTGGAAAATGATGTCAAGTTTTTGTTGCATCTTTTGACATGGAAGAGGAAAATTGAATGCTTGTAATCCCGAGTTGAACTACTTTAATATCAGGTTCTTGAGTTTAAAAAAGGCACAATTCAGAACCTATACTGGAAAACAAATGGATGCTCTTCTTGCAAGGATAGCAATTTTGTCTGTCTTCAAGGAACCACATGTGCAGTAAGGCGGTCTAGCTGTAAAAGCCAAGGTGGTCAAATTGACTGTAGTATAGGTATTCAGGTTGCATTTTCTGGTACTGACAAGAATGATGCCGTACTCAACTCTTGGTATGAGGTGTCTAACATGAACCAATACTCTCTTTATGGACTCTACTCTGATGTAAAGGGTTCTGTCACTGACCCTTTCAAGAATTTCTTTTGACAATTCTTGTTCTTATTATTGTTTCTCTTTTTGGAGTTTGCTTTTGTAAATCTTTCTTATAATGATGTCATGATTACAAGTACATGGGTAGTGATTTGTAGGAATACCTTTTTTCGTTTTGTTCAGGAATGATTTGATACTAGCTAGTATACACATATTTTGTTAAATTGAACAAACTTCACTGGTATTCTATAATTTTTATTTATTACTAGGAAAGTTTCTTTGTTTTGTTAAATTATTACAACCAAAATGGTATTGTATGATTGTTCATGTAATTGAAGTTGATTTGTTAATAAAATGAGGTTGATGTTTTGTATTTAAGTTTGATAATATTTTTTTTATAATTGTAAACAAGTTATTGTATATTAATGTGTAGAATAGAGATTTGTAACATGGAAAACACTTCTCAATTTGTTTGTCTTGTAGAGTTAATATTGGATATTGTTTGTGGCATTTGATAAAATAAATCAAAATTGATAATTAATTTTTATTATATTGATAATCATTTGTAAATATATGTAAATCTCTTATCAATAAAATTAGCAAAATTAATAATCAGTATTTCAAAATTGATATTGGTGCTGTAATTCCATAGCAAAACACAAAATTTATAAGATTTATCAACAATAGAAACGAAGTTCATATTTTTTTAATTCTTGAAATTGGCTGTCAAAAAAAAACAAATATTTTTTCATCACATATTACAAACATTAGATATAACTAATTTGTTTAGCTTCATCACAAACAATAATTATATTTCCTGTATATACAATTGAAAGTGGGAATTAAAATAAGTTAGATATTTTGTTCATACAACAACAACAGAAAAGTTGAGGCTTTATAAACAACAAAAAAGAAGATTGTCAGGTACTCTAGAACTTGGATTCCAATCGTCAAATGACTCTTTTCTCCTTTTGGTACGTCCATGTCAATTTTGTATACTGACTTCGGCCTACCTCCATTCAATTTTTTTTCATACTCAAAACCATCTTTTTCATCGAATTCTATATCTTCTAAAAAACTTCAATCCACATCAATTTTTTCTGAAACCGAAATAGTAGTATGAGTATAAAAAATTAATTCATTTTTCCATATGGATTAATAACATTGATAAGTATGAGTATAAACATTTGTGCAATAAGTGGTGAATATAGTTTTTTACTACTATCACCGTCATCTTGAGTATGGCAAGATGGCTTTTCTTTTGTTCTTGTTTTTCACATCACTGCTTTCTTGTGGATTTTCATCATGGTTGATCAGTTCTTCCAAAGCTGCATAGATAGTAGGTTTTTTTTTCTGAAAATAATTCATGAGAATTATCAGAACATTTTCAATCTTTGGATCGAGACGTTGAACATGTGATTCCTTTAGCTGTTGTTCTTGTTATCCATCTGTGTTATAAAAATTAAATTTGTTAGTAAAAGAGAAGAATATTTTTTTTGTTTGTTAACAAAGTAAGTACTAAAAATAAGAAGAACAACATGTTATAGACTTCAAACAATATTATGCAAATTATTGAGTAATTGAAATGCCTTGTTATACATACATGTTTTTAAAGCTACTATATTTGTCATATTGGACATAATTATGGAATGAGCAACTGTAGATTGATTTTCAAGGTTGGCCATAATTCACTAATAAAATTTAATTTGAAAAGTAGGTTGCAATATTGTGTTGACCTGGCCATAATTTACTAATAACTATTGACTGTACAAAAAGTAATGTTTTTTTAAATAAATAGGGTATTAATAAATTAGATCAGTAACATAAATATTTAAAAAATAATTAATTGTTATTATTAATAACAATAAATATTTATAACTTATATATTGTAAATTAAATGAACAGCATACATTTTGAGAAAAAATAAAAATACAACAGATTCAATGCTGAATTTTGGTTGAATAAGAAAATTAAATAAAAATGTGAAGAATTTTTTTTGGCTAATATCACGATATTCTTTAACTATAATACTGTTTTTTATTTTTGAATAGTTGAAGTAAAATAAATACTGGTGCATATTTCCTATATAATTTTTTCTATCTATGTATTATTTTATATCCCTTTCTGTACATACTATTCCATAATAGAAATTCAATCATACCATTATTGTACAAATTTAAAGCACTCAAGAGATATTTAAAAAATATTTATTAGTCAGAAATAACTAAAATCGAAATAACAATTGTAATGTTTCATCCCAATAATTTTTTTTTATTTTTTTAAAGAAAGATTAAGAAAATTATAATTACGTATTTATGTTTTTACCACAGTGGTACTGTTTCATGTGTACCTTGGCTAATAAAATGAAACTGAAAATCCTAGAAAGCTTGAACGCTGCCAAACCGAGTGAAGAAAAGCAGTGAGAAAACAAAAAGATGTAAATAATCAATTTATATTAACCTCGTGATTAATAAAATTGAACGGTCTGTATTCTTTCTATGTCATAAAATATGAACCGTGACAATTAAATTTATGAATTAAATTTATGAGTAAATTCTACCATTCATTTCTAATGAAATAAAATATAGTTTATTTTGTGTTCGTTTATTTCATATAAAATAAAATAAAATAAAATAAATGAAATCATATTTATTAATTTCTACTAATAATTGAATGAATGAAAAATAGTTTATTTTAAGTTCGTTCATTTAATTTAAAAAAATTGAAAATAAATCATGTTTATTTTCAGTGTAAATTAAAATTGACTCTTTTGTTGTTGTTATATTTATATTATCCCTATATATATTATAAACATGGTATGGTGTAATGTTGCTTCCAAAATATCAATTTTATGAAAAGCCAGTTTTGATTAATGACTAGTAGTTATTATGAAGCTCACCCCATGTATTAATAACAATCATTTTTGTAGTTAAGTTGGTCACCAAATGTCCCAAATATATGTATTAGTAAAGAACTCAAAATTATGTTCATCAATCGCCTAATAAAGTAAAATGCACAATTTACACCCTTTCAATAATATATAAATGGGGTAAAAAAATCGCACTTTAAAATCATTATTATTATTTACACTTACAAAATTAACTTTTAAAGACGGCTATAGTGTTTCCTCAACGAATTTCTTTTTTGACAATTTTTTTGCAGATTGGTCCTTTTTGGTATTTATGAAGGATGTGAAATAGAGTGATCGTAAATTCTTGTTGTGATTAAATTGATAGATCCAATCTTACATGAAATTAAGTTGACGAGTCAGGTGAAATCAAAATCAACGCTTTTGATGCTAAACAATAGACGACTCAATTCATCAATTGTATTTACTTCTTTATTACTATTTTTTCTGAACACATGTTTGTCAGAATTGATCAGATATTCAGATGCTAGTGCATGTAGTACTGTGCATATCAGAGAGCACCGTACCAGAACAACCAAATACCAAATATTCTCTAAAGGCCAGGGATCGAGCCTCTGATAATCTGAAACGTGGCATATATGCAATGAAAAGAAAGAACATTGTTAAGTACCAGATCTCTACTGAACTAATTCATGGGCATCTGTTTAATTAGTTTTTCATAATACAAACCATGGAGAACAAAAGTCATTGGTTTTAATTTTTTAGAAATTTTCTTTTCTCAAGATTCCATAATTTCAGTATGTTCAAATTAAAATTACTGGCGGTTGTTATTGGTTTGGTTTTGTATTACAGGAATTTGAAGGATCAAGCATGGGGAACAAAGTCCATTGGTCCTTTTTGGTGGTTTAGTTTCTTTTTTTAATTAATTTCTATACAATCAATTGAAATTGGGATCTAACAATCTTGTTTTATTGTGTTATTAATTTATTGAACAATGGGCTTTGCTTAGGCTCCCATAGGAAAAAAGAAGGAAAAAGCATGGAATACATGTATTTTTTTGGCGGTTTACTTTCTATTCGATCAAATGAAATTTAAATCTAAAAAGTTGGGTTTTCTATTAATTTTCTGAACAATAGGCAGTGGTTTGGCTCCTTTTTATTGGCAAACTGAGAGAAAAGCATGGGATGCAAAACCTATTGGTTTTTCAAGGCATTTTGTGCATATCAATTGTTGTTACATGGATCAATTTTTGTGGTTATATATATATATATATATATATATATATAGCAAACCAGACTTTGCTCCACTGAAATAAGCTAAAGCTTATGTTTATACATACAACCCAAACTCTTCTCCGCATTGATTTAGAAATGTATTCCAAATAGTTAACAATCCAGTACTTATCACTTCAAACTGAATTATGACCATTTGTCAGTATACATGGTTTGTAGGCATTTCAGAAGAAATTTTCCATTTTCCAAATGCAATAGAAGGTATTTTCGCCAACTCTTTTATTGTGTTCTTTCCTTTTACTTCTAATAGTAATTAATATCTCCTGTAAAAATTATATATATATATATATATATATATGTATATATCTATATATATAGTTATTTAATATTAGAGAGGGTTTTCAACTAGTACCACCTTCAAAACAGAAAGTTTAATTTCACAGCAAAAAATCTCCTATAATACATGGAAATTTGCAATCTAACACATTGTAACTTTCTAATAATTACTTATTAATTTTATTATTTAATTAGAAATTAGAAAATAGATTTGATATATAGCTACATTTATGTTTGTTTTCTTCATTATCCCAGCTCCCCCCGTTAAAAAGAGGAACAAAATATAAACTAAAAACTTTATAATTCGAATTGCAGACCTAAAGATAAATCTGGTATATATGCAATGCACAAATTTAAATAGCATAAGCTGCAAACACCTTTCTCATAAATTTATCTTATATATGTTGATTTTTATCTCTGATTTTGAGCTGAATCAAGGTCACGAAGACTGATACTCATAGGAACGAGAATAAATTAATTTATTTAAAAAAATGTTGCTGTCTAATTCAATCAAAAAAAAAAGTTGCTTTCATTTAATTTTGAATTCATGACCTAACATAGAGAAGGTTGCACTTAATCAGTAGGCTAGTTCTTCAAATACTTTTAATTGCATTGATGAGATCAACGATAGATAGTTCTCAATGAAGATTTATTGACAAAGTATGAAACTAATGGTTATCTCCATTTAATCTTTCGTTATATATGTTAACTGGTTTTACAATTAAAACCTAAACTTGAAACATAATATTCTTGTTAATTGCCTAGTATATATCTGGTTTCAAAATTCAAAAATACATCATTTGATATAAAAATAACATTATGATGAATTTAATTAATGGGCTTTCTGATGGTTTTGAATAATTTTTTTTTATGGATCGATCTATTAGCCTTCTAATAACAAGGAAAACATAGTTTAGTACTCATGTGATGATGTTATACATTCATATTTGTTTTCAAATAAAAATGAGAGAAAAACAACGGCATGTGTGCAGTTTGTGTCGTTTCTCCTTAATATTTTTGTTTATTTAATTATCAACTGAACATTATAAAATCATTGAGTCAGTAATAGCTTTGGATGGTGTAGTAGTGCATAAAAAATTGTTATTTGGGGACCATATATCTCTTACATTCATGGTTATAATTATTAATTAAACTTCAATTTCTATTATACTAATTCAGGATCATGTGCACTTCATTACTTCAAACACAATAATAATTAAACACAACTTCCAGTTGTTAACTTAATTTGTTTTTTTTCCCTGTTCTTTGTTGTCTCCTTTAAAAGAGAATTTTCTATTGATTAAACATTAAAAAATAGTTGTAGTTAGTGATTGTTGTTTCATAATTATTAAATAAAATTAAAGAGTTCTTCCTCAAGACAGCACGTTGGATGGGAGGAAAGAGATTCCAACAGCTGTAATTAACAAGTTTTATCAATTGCAAATCCGTCGAATCATGACACAATAGTTATTCTAATAAAGATATAGGTCTGAAAATAAATAATATTAGATAAATCACGACACAATAGTCAGCACAATTTATAGGAAAATAATACCGATTTTTTATTATTAAAAATTAAATAAATAAATTATATTTAAATAGAAAGAGTATTTGAAAAGCTCGAAAAATAGAAAAGGCTGGTGTTGTGAACACCGACCAAAAAAAGAGGAAAAATGGACGATATTGTGAATACCGTCCATTTTTTATTTTTATTTTAATATGAATTATTTTTATAACTAATCTGAAAAAATAAAAAAATAACATCTATGACCCTAAATTCAAATCTTTGACGATAATGACCTTATTTTATAATTTACGTTCAAACGTATTATTTAGACTCATGCATTCGGAGGGCACTTAGAAATTCAAACAGAACAAAAAAAATCTAAGTACCTCTGAACGCATGCGTCTAGATGTTAACATGCGGGCATGAACGTTTAAAATAGAGTCATTATCGTCAAATATTTGAATTTAGGATTATAGATGTTATTCTTTATTTGTTCAGGTCATTTGTAAAGTTAACTTAACCTTTTTTGTACGTGAATAGTTTTTGTTAAAAAATATTAATATTTTAATTCATGAGTTAGGTTGTATTTAGGTAAGTTTTTGTAAAAACTTCAATTGTGCTCGTCGAGATCGTAATTAAGTTTTCATCGTCGCATGTCATCGAGCTGTAGATATCCGAGTCTACTTTCACAGCGTCGAGTCTGATTTGCGATCAGAGAAACGAGCGATTCAAAATTGAATCTGACGCAATCTCGTGATAAAAATTACTAATTAAGACATGCATAAGTTGAAGATGGAGTCAAATTTGAGATGCACATTCCTCCAACCATAAATCAGACTCGACGCAATGAAAGTAGACTCAGATATCTATAGCTCAATGGCTTGCGACGTTAAGAAGAAACTAATTACAGTCCCGACGAGTATGGCCGAAGTTGCTACCAAAAAATATTAACCATGATTAGCATTTTTTAGGTATTTTTTGTAGCAACTTTGACTACGCTCGTTGGGACTGTAATTAGTTCTTTTAGCATCGCAAGTCATCTAGTTGTAGATAGCCGAGTCTACTTCTACCGCGTCGAGTCTGATTTACGATTAGAGAAACGAGCGATTAAAAATTGAATTTGACGCAAACTCGTGATAAAAATTACTAATTAAGATATAAGTTGAAGATGGAGCCAAATTTGATATGTGCATTCCTCCGACCCCAAATCAGACTTAACGCGATGGAAGTAGACTCGAATATCTACAGCTCGATGGCTTGTGACGATAAAAAATACTAATTACAATCCCGACGAGCGTGGCCGATGTTTCTACAAAAAATTACCTAAAAAATGCTAATCATACTTAATATTTTTTGTAGCAACTTCGGCCACGCTCGTCGAGACTGTAATTAGTTTCTTTTTAACGTCGCAAGTCATCGAGCTGTAGATATACGAGTCTACTTCTATTGTGTCGAGTCTGATTTGCGATCGGAGAAATCTCAAATTTGACTCCATCTTCAACTTATGTCTTAATTAGTAAAATTTTGTCATGAGTTTGCGTCAGAATCAATTTTGAATCGCTCGTTTCTCCGATCGCAAATCAGACTTGACGCAATGGAAGTAGACTCGAATTTCTACAACTCGATGGCTTGCGACGATAAAAAAACTAATTAGTAAATATAATGAAGTAGAATTCCCATCTCTTGCGTTAGCCAATGAGGCCACACACGTTTGTATGCACGAGTACTAATAGTTTTTGTAGTCTTATTATTAATCTTGTTGAAAGGTGCTTTGGTCATCTTCCCATGTAAATATGATTCGCATCGATCAATTGACTTTCAGTCAAAATGACTTAGAAGTCCATCCTCTTGGAGCTTCTTGATTTGTTTCTCGTTTATATGACCCAAGCGACAATGCCACATGAGGGTTGAGTTATTGCTACTTGATTTGAGTCGCTTGGTGCTTATGTTGTATATGTGCATTCCTAGGTCAATCACATAAATATCATTCACAAAAGAGGCATTAGCATAAAACAAACCATTTCGAGAAATGATACAACATATGTTCTTAAAAGAAAACTCAAAATCAAGAGAATCTAAAGAAGAAACATATATAATGTTTCTGCTAGAACAAGAGACACAATAGACACCACTCATGTCACACCCCAGAAATATTATCTAAGTTAGGAGTGTAAATCTCGCCACATGTACATGCTTACAAGTACACGAAAGACTTAGCTTAGTTAATAAAATAATGAATAAATGAACTTAATTATACAAAGGAGTAGTAGCACACGCATTTGAACACAATACACGAATATCCAAAAGTCATATATATATATATATATATATATATATATAGAGAGAGAGAGAGAGAGATAGGCTGGGGTGCTCCATGGAGCACCAAATTTCTCGTGCTCCACATCCATTATCTTCTATTTGAAAATCCCAACGAACGATCTGAACCGTTGAACATGATCTACATATTGAAATCTACTTGAAAATTGAATTTTACATTTTTTTTGAAATTTTTTGCTATTTTTTTAAAAAAGGTAGAAAAGTTGCTAATCAAACGGTTTCTGGACCAACAAAAGTTGTAATTTTTCTACCTCTCTAAAAAATAGCAAAAATATTCAAAAAAATGTAAAATTCAATATCCAAGTAGATTTCAATATGTAGATCATGTTCAACGGTTCGGATCGGTCGTTAGAATTTTAAAATTAGAGATATGATATGGAGCATTAGGGGTTTGGTGCTCCATAGAGCACCCTAGCCTATATATATATATATATATATATATATATATATATATATATATATATATACCAGCGTCTATTTACAAAGAAACAACAGAAGAAAAAAGAAACAAAAATACATACAACAGAGGACAGTCCCACCAAAGGACGTAGTACCAATCCTAGCGCTCTCATCGGGACATCAAAAGTGCTCCTCACCTGGACCCCACAACCACCGTGGAATGTGAGTAATTTATAAAATTACTCAGTATGGATTTAGGTCCAGCCTTTGGGTTTATATCTGATTCAAAGATTGGACCAATCACACTTATTGAGTCTAATTAAATTGAACAAAATTCACCTAAGTGTTATTAAGATAAGACAAAAACTTAGGTACACCATTCTAGATGCTCCCTAGCTACTCCAATCAATTCGTACCATTTGATTGGAATGTATGGTGCGAATCTTGATGCATTTGAATGGTACAGATTGATTGGAGTACCTAAAGAGCACCTAGAATGGTGTACCTAAGTTTTTGCCTTAAGATAAACTCACGTTAATTAAAATTAACCAAAGAGAAGTTACGAAGAAAACCCAAAATAGAAAGAGAGAAATATTATGTATGTAGTATAGATAGTAGTACGAAAAGATGACAATACACCCAAGCAAAGGATTTCAAAGGAATAGAATATAACCCACTGTTGTAGGATGTCAGGATTCACACCTTAGACGGGTCTCGTATTTGAGCCGCCAATCTAAGGATAGGGTTAGACGAGTCCCGTATTCGAGCCGC
Source organism: Eleocharis quinqueflora (assembly GCA_964058865.1). Lineage (NCBI taxonomy): Eukaryota > Viridiplantae > Streptophyta > Magnoliopsida > Poales > Cyperaceae > Eleocharis > Eleocharis quinqueflora. The sequence goes on from CAXKVX010003200.1 coordinate 41,529, forward strand.
CGATCTAACAAAATTCTGAGTTACAGAGCGGAATGCCTGGTAAAACTTGAGCGGCTATTAACAGCACACACTCGGTCAAAAAACGAACCGAGACGCCTACATCACCAAAAGAGAAAAATAAAACAAACAAAAACACTCGGCCTCAGTCGTCATACGAAAATAAGGAACCGACTACCTATTTGAAAGAATATAATAAAAGAGAACTCCATGTGCCAACTAAGGGCCAAAGGGGAGCCCCAGACTTCCTCTGTACCAACCCATGGCCAAAGGATGAAACCCTTCGAATATTAGAGATCTCGTAATATCGGCTATAATAAAATCTAATAAGAACGGAATAGATCCAATACTCCACATATGGCACGAACACTCTAAACTGAGAATTTGAACCTTATTCACTCAAGAGAGGAAGTAATATAATATTATATACTAATAAGGATATTGAAAACTCAAAACTTTCTACTGGCACTACGAGCCATCAAGTGATGAACTCGTTTGGTGGGCATCAGCTGGATGTCTATGAAGACAACCCGATAAGAATACCCCACGGGCTATGTCAGACACTGTGACACGTAAACCCAGGGGGTTGCCCTAAATTCACATCTAGCTGGTGTTCACCGACCCGACACTCATCACTCCCGATGAATACATATAATATTATATACACATCTACCTAATAAGATAACTAATAAGCTATATGATTCGTATATTGAATCTTACATGCAATGCAGGTAGGTCTCATTTAGTTGGTTCAGTTTGCCGTTATGCAATATGGCAGTTCAAATCCTAGGGGCTTGATTGTCAGTTGTTGGTAGTTTGGTACTGCAGTTCAGTTAAAAGAAATTAAAGCTTGGTATGGTAGGTCCTAAAAAAAAGAAGGGATATAAACCACAGAAACCACACCTGGAAGTCAGAGAGGATCCTAATCTACTGGAAGTCTTGCTGCCTTTGCACCAGTGTCAGCGTCGTACGCGACAGTGTCGGTCTTGTCACCCGTGTATGGATCTGAGTCGACTAAACCTCCTATTTATTCGTTGGATTTATCAGTTTACTGATAATTCCTTAACTAAGTGTGAATTGTGATTGTATAATCTTGGTGTTTGAGACGTCCTTGATACTTCTAATTTAATTTAATTATTACTTTTGTTGGATTGAACTCATCTCTTGTTTGATAATTTGCAAAACAAATAAGTACTAACCTTGCACATGAGTTTTGGAAAAATATGTAGGTTAAAATAGGTACACACTGTTGTCAAATAATGCTCAAACATGTCCTAGACAAGTTAAGACATACTCAAGACATCAAGGAAAGACTTCACAGTGCCAAACAGAGCACATCGTTACCATTACGCTCCAGAACCCGTCACAATGGGTCAACAACACGGGTGCCCAATCCGTCACATCGTTGCTTGAAAATTAAAACTTTGGATGACTACGTGCAATCAAATCACCAATAAAATCACGCGTGTTTGAAACGACTTGCCCTCTTTTTCCAAAATGATGCCACCTCTCTCACATTTCCCTAAAAGGAAGAGGGAATTGCCGGTAGCGCGAGAAAGAGCGCCGGCAATTTCATTAGTACATTATTTTTTCCATTTACCACATTTTTTGTTAATTAGATGCACTGAACTAGTCAAATTTCAAAAAAAAACCGGAGCTATTAATTAATTAAGTTCAATATTCGTTCTGTGCCAGATATGGACCCAATTAGAAAACACCATTTAGAAGCTTATTTAAAATTACAGTCTAATTAATATTATAGTCATACAGATGTGCAATGAGTTATACAGTTGAATATATGTAGGTTTAACATTTCAAGATTGTCAGTAAACAGAACAAAATATAAATCGCTTTAAATTATAGAGTAACCTGATGCACCAATAAAACCGTTATACTAGCCCAATTGCTTTAACAGTTCACATACTGACACCACACCAGTAAAGCTCCATCATTCTTATATTATTATTACACAACAACTCATTGCAGAATGAGTTCTGTCTGACAACTTGATCATTATTTATGATGATCTAATAAAAGGAGGGAAGCATCAAGCATGTGTAGTTGAATATATATCAAGTGGCCAGAATCTACAGTCGACAATCTACGTAGATGCTTTACCAAAGGGAATATTAAGACCGAATGCTTTGGGTCGTCCTCCATTT